>CAJUXJ010000890.1:132129-212266 GCA_910589775.1 Avena eriantha
TTCGGGTTGGGCCCGGTTTCAAAAACTTTAACCAAACTTGTAGGAAAAACTATAATATTTTGAGGGATGTTACGGTGATTGGCGACTACTTCTCAGTACTTCCGGTGGATTAACTCTGTCCGTCAGATGTGTCACAGTTAATTAGCAATTTTGAATTAACATAATCAGGGTATTACAACCGGTCGCTCTAGCACGATCTGAACCCATGGCCTATTCTCTGGCTTCCTACCACGCCGTCGCCAGCCTGGGCTAAATCCCTGGCGAAGTTACATCCCGGTGCCGCCGCTCGTCGTACGTGTCGACGAATCAGCACTCCACCGGCCAAGAGGGCCCTCCTCCCACCGGACTCCCCATGTACCGTCGAGGACGGCTTCAACCCTCGGTCGACGAGGCTCAACCACATCCATGTCCCCCTACTCCGTTTATCAGCCCACCGAACTCGCCTCTCCTTGGCCATTCAGCGCACCACTCGCAGCGACAAAACTGTCGACGGCAGCCTTGCATGGAGTCGGGCGAGTGGCAAAGACACCTGCTCAAACCGGTGGAAGAGAATTGGTTACACCGCGTGCGTCGCGGGCGGCCGGAACCTAGCTGAGAAGGTTTTTGTAGGGGAACAACGAGGAGACGGTAGTGACAGACTAACACATGGGGCCATCTGAAGTTCAAAATTATATTATACACTTTTATACTGTAGTAAATAAAATTCAAATACTGTTCCGGTACTTCTTCCAGTACTTCCTAGTACTCCGTATTTTTTCTTTCGTTGGATTTCTTAAACGGATGGCTCCTAAAATCTCCAATCATAGTAAAAGTTGTATAATATTATATGAAAATATAGTTCATGATGTATCCATCACTATTGATTTTGTATTATACATATTATGGTCAAACTTTACATAGTTTAACTTTTCAGAAAATATATGGTTTATTCATTAGATCGAGGTAATCTAGCTGTTCACGAGGCTATTTTTTCTTCGCAGAAAGAGAACTAATTGGTCGATGAAGCTGGTTAGTGTCATGATTAGGGATCAGCTAGCTTGATAAGCTCCAAGAATCAATGGATTCCGTGCCTCCAAATGATTAAGCATTTTCCTAACCAACAAGATTGTCGTAACTTGCAGAAAACTATAGGATTAACAAACTAGGCGCAGGCGTAGAGAAGGGACGGCGCGTAGAGGATTAACAAACTAGACCATCAACCGGGTGACCTACCGAGGCGGAGAAGGGGGAAGAAATAGAAGGAGACATGGTGGTGTGTGCGCCGGAGATAAAAGGCATCACTCTCCAACTTTAAATTACCACCCTCCGATCCAAATTAATTGATTTTGAATTGTCTATATTCGGATGTATCTAGCACTAAACAATGTTTAGATACATTCAAATTTAGACAAATCTGAGGCAATTAATTTAGATCGGATGGAGTAATAAATCCCGTCAGTTCAACAACGGTAGCACCCATACAAACCAACAGGTTCGGCAACATAGGCGCTGCATGACAGACTGAACGAAGGTTCTTGAAACAACCGACAGAGCAACACTTCCTCAACACAGGTAGTCAGGGACACACTAGAGAACCAGACTGAAAAGCAACACAACTCAAGCCGTAGGAGCAGGTGGCGAAGACTGGTAGATGGTCTGCGAGTATAGCTGCTTCAGCTGCTCCATGATCTGCTCCACGCGTCCTTGTATTTAGGCTTGAACAACGGCCACCACTGCTGCAAGAGGATGAGAGTTTTTGAAAAACACCATCAGCAG
The DNA here is from genome assembly GCA_910589775.1 of Avena eriantha. Lineage (NCBI taxonomy): Eukaryota > Viridiplantae > Streptophyta > Magnoliopsida > Poales > Poaceae > Avena > Avena eriantha. The sequence continues at coordinate 133,885 of CAJUXJ010000890.1, forward strand.
GGTGCACTACAGTAAAAACCTTTCTTTGCGTGTGGCAAACCACACGCAAAGGCGACTAGGAACACGGCAATGTCTTTGCCGTGTGTATACAAACGGCAAAGGCGACTAGGAACACGGCAATGTCTTTGCCGTGTGTATACAAACGGCAAAAATCACACGGCGGCGTCTGCGACGGCAAAGCAGTTTTGCCGTGTTCTCAAGCACAAAACACGGCAAAGGCTTTGCCGTGTGTCTGGCACGCGTACACAGGCACAGTAAAGTAACTTCACGGTTTCGTCCGTTTGACGGAGCCAGAGGGACTTTGCCGTGTACTCGCTTTGTCGTGTGTTTTGGGCCTTTGTCGTGTTCTTTTCCTTTGCCGTGTGCCGCTTCTGTACCGTGTTTTGGGCCTTTGCCGTGTGTCCTTTGGGAGTTACCATACGGCAAAGAATGTCGCTTTGCCGTGTGTCGCAGCTGAAGAACACACGGCAGAGACTGTCCCTTTGCCGTGTGCCTCTTCTAGGTGGAACACGCAAAGGGTTGTCTGCCCAGCGCCTGCTGCACAGGCTGCTGCCACCTGTCCGCCTATACACACGGCAAAGGGACCATTGGCACTTTGCCGTGTGTATACACATGGCAAAGGGCCCAGGTTTTTTCACTTTTTTCTGTTTTTCTTTCATTTCCTACATTTGAAAACACATAATGTATATATTGATCATATAGATCATCAGCAACACAGAATACATGTATATGATCATAAGATCATCACCAACACCAAAATAACAATAATATAATTATATATCATCATAAACACTACCAAACTCATATCATCATCACCACACAAGCAACAATGCAAACTTCACAAGAACAAGTGCATAAGCCATTCACAAATATTACAAGTTTATTTTTCTTCCCACCCACAAGACCATCACCGCCAAGTGCTCCACAAGCTCATGCTCCGAATCGATCGTGATATCCTACAAGTTCAAGAAAAGTACGTCAATATGGCAAGTAAAATCATGAATATGTACAAGTTTCTAGACAAGTTGATGGCAATGGCAATTACATGGAATTTTGACAAGTCTCATGGCCAAGTACATCACTATGACAAGTAAAATCATGACAAGGCAAAATTTTCTATAAGTCTCATGGCAAGGTGATGAAAATGACAAGTACAATTTGAGAATGGCATATAATTATCTACAAGTGTCATGGCAAGGCTAAATTTTTACAAGTGTGATGGCATGACTAAATTTTCTACAAGTATGATGGCATGATTAAATTTGACAAGTGTAGGAGAACTAACCGTGATGCACACATGATGGCCACAACCTCAAAGCCCTCCTACAAGGTCAAAAGCAAAATCATGATACTCTCACAATCGATTTCCAAGTGTATAGAGTACCGATATCGAGTGATGCACAAGGTCAAGTGTATGAGAACTAACCTGGAGGACTCTGATCCATCCTCCGGACGACCGACGAATTGTTGACGGTGAAAGGCGACTGGTTGTTCAATCCACCATTTGACCCACCAGGTGGCGCCTGGTTGTTGACCCACCAGGCGGCCTCAAATTGGCCAACTACACGATGGGAAATTGTGAGCATTAGACAATAAGAAAATATTGAAAATTATGAGTATTAGACAATAAAGACATGTGATCACTTACCCACAGGAAGGCGAAGGGAGGAGTAGGAAGAGACCCTGGTGGAGCAGTCATGAGCATTTGGTTTGCCATCCACTGCGTCATCTGTTGTTGCTGCTCCAGCATCGCCTGCTGCTAGCTAAGCTGCTGCTCCAGCTGTAGCCGCGATGTCATGAACATTGCAATGTAAAACATGTAGTAAAACATGTAGTACAACAAATTTGCAAGCAGTTTAGACTAAGTTTATGATGAATTGAGTTCAATCTAAATTCTTTAAATTAACTAGGTGAACTCCCACTCAAAACAACATCCCTCACATTGTCTTAGTGATTACACGAACCAAGTCCACTACACCAAGTCCGATCTTCACGAGAGAAGATGTAGTTTCGTCGGCGAACAATCTTCATGTTCATCATATCATTTATATGACTCATGCTCTACCTTTCGGTATTTCCGTGTTCCGAGACCATGTCTGTACATGCTAGGCTCGTCAAGATTAACCTTAGTTTCCGCATGTGCAAATATGGCTTGCACCCGTTGTATGCACACGTAGAATCTATCACATCCGATCATCACGAGATGCTTCAAAACGACGAGTCTTACCAACGGTGCCAACTAAGGGCAAACACTTTATTACTTGATATTTAGTGAGAGGGATCATCTTATAATGCTACCGTCGCGATCTAAGTAATACAAGATGCATAAAGGATTAACATCACAAGCAATTCATAATTAGTGTGATATGATATGGCCCTTTCTTCTTGTGCCTTTGATCTCCATCTCCAAAGCACGGACATGATCTCCATCATCATCAGCATTGCGTCAAGGTCAGTGGCGCCGCTTCATGGTTGTCCATCATCACTAGCAACTATTACAACTACTTGGAATAAAGCTATTACAAGATGAATAGACACGCAGGTCTTAACAGAATTAAAGACAACCATTAGGCTCCTGCCGGTTGCCATATTACAACAAGGATCATTGCATACATCAAATATAATCATAATCACATGATGGCCATATCACATCACAAAACCCCTGCAAAAACAAGTTAGACGCCTCTAATTTTCTTTGCATGTTTTACGTGGTTTGGGGCTTTCGAATAAGAACGGATCTTACCTACGAAACTAAACCACAACGTTGATACAAGTGCTATCAAGTGCAAAATATAAATTGGATCTATACTATGGTGAGAGAGACAGACACCCGCAAAGCCACTTGTGCAAAGCAAGTTACACGTCAAGCGTGGAGAAAGTCTCATGTGCGATGACATGTAAGGTTAGCCCGAGCCGCTTCATCCCACCATACCGCAAGATGCAAAGTACACAAAGCAAAAGATGGCACGAGCACCAACGCACACAAAACCATTGTGTTCTACTCGTGCAACAGATCTACGCATAGATACGGCTCTGATACCACTGTTGGGTTCGTAGCATGGAAAACAAAAAAATTCTACCGGAAGCACGAACAAAACCCAAATCTAATCTAGATAAAAGCCAAGATCTAACCTATTAGACATGTGCAACGAGATAGATCTGTACTAACCCTTGTAGACCCGAAAGCGTTACGAGATTGGATCTCGGGGTTGATGTAGTCGATCACTTGCCGATCTCAAGATCGAGTGGATGATCCTTCCGGCGCCGCGTTCCGGCAGCGCTTCCGCAGTCGGTCACACGTGCCGAGTCGAAGCAGACCTTCCTCTCCCCGTTCCAGCGAGCAGCGGAGGTAGTAGATCTCTCCACGGAATCCCAGCAGCACGACGGCATGGTGGTGGTGGTGGAGTAGAGGATTCTGCAGGGCTTCGCCTAAGCCTGAGCAGAAGGAAGGAGGAGGAGAGAGGCGGCTGGGGGCAAGAGTGGAGGAGCAAGGGGGGTGGCACCTCCACCCCTCTATATATAGAGGGAGGGGTGCGGCCTAGGGTTCCCACCCCTAGGCCCACCACCTAGGGCCGGCGCACAAGGGAGCTTGGGGGGAGAGTCCTTCCCCCCCAAGTTTCCCTTTTAAATTTCCCTTCATCCTTTTATCCTTTCTTGGTTTTCAAGTAAACTCCAAAAAATCTTCTAGAACCTTCCGGAACATTCCGAAACCTTCTAGAACCCCCATATAAATACTCCAGAACATTTCCTAACTTAGAAAATGATCTCCATTATATGAATCTTATTCTCCGGACAATTCCGGATCTCCTCGTGATGTACTGGATCCAATCCGAGACTCCGAACAACATTCGGTCTCCAACGCATATTCCATATCTACCTAAACAGCATCGAACCTTAAGTGTGTCACCCTATGGTTCGTGAATATGTAGACATGATGGAGACACCTCTCCGATCAATAACCATCAGTGGGATCTGGAGATCCATAACGGCTCCCACATACTCAACGATGACTTCATGATCGATAGAACCATTAACATACGAAACCAATTCCCTTTGTCACGCGATACTATACTTATCCGAGGTTTGATCGTTGGTATAACCATACCTAGTTCTACCTCGTTACTAATAAGTACTCTTTACTCGTTCCATGTTATGTCATCCCTTGTGACCCAGTCACATGCTTGCAAGCTAACTAGATGACATTCCACCGAGAGGGCCCAGAGTATATCTATCCGTCATATGGATGGACAAATCCTAATCTTGGTCCATGCGCTTCAACACATACTTTCAGAATACCCAATGACACCTTTATAACCACCCAGTTACGAAGCGGTGTTTGATGTCATCAAAGTACCCATCCGGTGATGGTGATTAACACAACCTCATGGTCGAAGGATTAGGTTACTATGCATTTGAAAGCTTATAGCAATACGAACTTAATGACTTGATCTTATGCTACACTTACTACGGGTGTGTGTCCATCACATCATTCTCCTAATGATATAACCTTGTTATTAATGACATCCAATGTCCATGATCAGGAAACCATGATCATCTATTAATCAACAAGCTAGTTCAACAAGAGGCTTACTAGGGACTCTTTTACGTTTACAAAACACACATGTATTAGTGTTTCCTTATAATACAATTATAGCATGGGATGTAAACATTCATCATAAACACAAAGATATAATAATAACCACTTTTATTATTGCCTCTTGGGCATATCTCCAATAGTCTCCCACTTGCACTAGAGTCAATAATCTAGATTACATGGTAATATACCTAACACCCATGGCGTTCTGGTGTTGGTCATGCTTTGCCTTAGGGAGAGGTTTAGTCAACAGATCTGCCACATTCAGATCTGTGTGTACTTTGCAAATCTTTGTGTCACCATCTCGGACATACTCGCGAATAGCATGGAAACGTAGCTTGACGTGCTTCAGCTTGCTATGTGACCTTGGCTCCTGTGCATTAGCTATGGCACCTGTGTTGTCACAGTAGATGGCCATCGGGTCCAATGCACTAGGAACCACGCCAAGTTCAGTAATGAACTCCTTCATCCATATGGCTTCTTGTGCAGCCTCTGAAGCAGCTATGTATTCCGATTCAGTTGAAGATTTCGCCACAACACTTTGCTTTGCACTCCTCCAGCTCACTGCAGCACAATTCAAAATAAATACGTATCCCGACTGTGACTTCGAGTCATCCGGATCGGTGTTCCAACTAGCATCGCTGTAACCGTTTACAACAAGCTGTTCATCACCTTCATAAGAAAGAAACATATCCTTAGTCCTATTTAGGTACTTTAGGATATTCTTGACCGCTGTCTAGTGCTCCATTCCAGGATCACTTTGATATCTGCTAGTCAAACTAATAGCATGTGCTATATCCGGTCTTGTACACAACATGGCATACATGATAGAACCTATGGCCGAGGCATAGGGAATATTATTAATCTTCTCTCTATCTTCTGCCGTAGCTGGACTTTGAGTCTTACTTAAGGTCTTACCTGACAACATGGGCACGAACCCTTTCTTGCTCTCTTCCATTCTAAACTTCTTTAGAACTTTGTCCAAGTATGTACTCTGTGAAAGCGCTATTAGGCGTCTTGATCTATCTCTATAAATCTTGATGCCTAGAATATATGCCGCTTCGCCAAGATCCTTCATTGAAAAACTATTATTCAAATAGGCTTTGACACTATTAAGAAGTTCTATATCATTCCCAATCAACAATATGTCATCTACATATAGTACTAGGAATGCTACAGAGCTCCCACTCACTTTCTTGTAAATACAAGCTTCTCCATAAGTTTGTATAAATCCAAAGTTTTTGATTACTTTATCAAAATGTTGATTCCAACTCCGGGATGCTTGCTTCAGTCCATAAATGGAGCGCTGAAGTTTGCATACCTTGTCAGCATCTTTAGGATCGACAAAACCCTTGGGTTGTACCATATACAACTCTTCCTCAATGTCACCATTAAGGAACGCCGTTTTGACATCCATCTGCCAAATCTCATAATCGAAATATGCAGCAATTGCTAACAAAATCCTCACAGACTTTAGCTTGGCTACTGGTGAGAAAGTCTCATTGTAGTCAACTCCTTGAATTTGTCGGAACCCTTTCGCGACAAGTCGAGCTTTATAGACGATAACATTACCATTAGCATCTGTTTTTCTCTTGAAAATCCATTTGTTCTCGACAGCCTTACGGCCATTCGGTAAGTCCACCAAAGTCCACACTTGGTTTTCGTACATGGATCCCATTTCGGATTTCATGGCTTCTAGCCGTTTGTCAGAATCTGGGCTCACCATAGCTTCTTCCTACGTCGCAGGGTCATCAGTGTTGTCCACCAACATGACGTTCAAGGCAGAGTCATACCAATCAGGAGTGGTACGAACCCTCGTTAACCTGCGAGGTTCAGTAGTAACTTCGTTCGAAGTTTCATGATCACCATCATTAGCTTCCTCTCCAATTGGTGCAGGCGGCACAAAAACATCTTCCGGTGCTGCGCTACTCTCAAATCCGAGAGTAGGTTCGATAACCTCGTCGAGTTCTACTTTCCTTCCAGTCACTTCCTACGAGAGAAACTCCTTCTCAAGAAAGGATCCATTCTTGGCAACGAAAACTTTGCCTTCGGATCTATGATAGAAGGTATACCCAATTGTTGCTTTAGGGTATCCTATGAAGACGCATTTCTCCGCTTTGGGTTCAAGCTTATCAGGTTGTAACTTCTTTACATATGCTTCGCAACCCCAAACTTTAAGGAACGACAACTTAGGTTTCTTACCAAACCACAATTCGTACGGTGTCATTTCAACGGATTTAGATGGTGCCCTATTTAAAGTGAATGCGGCTGTCTCTAATGCATAGCCCCAAAACGATAGCGGTAAATCTGTAAGAGATATCATAGACCGAACCATATCTAAGAGAGTTCGATTACGACGTTCGGACACACCATTACGATGTGGTGTTCCCGGCGGTGTCAATTGCGAAAGTATTCCACATTTCTTTAAATGCATGCCAAACTCATAACTTAGATATTCACCTCCGCGGTCAGAACGTAGGAACTTAATCTTCTTGTTACGATGATTTTCCACTTCACTTTGAAATTCCTTAAACTTCTCGAAAGTTTTGGACTTATGTTTCATAAAGTAGACATACCCATATCTACTTAAGTCATCCGTGAAAGTGAGAACATAACGATATCCACCACGCGATGCTACACTCATTGGACCGCATACATCGGTATGCATTATTTCCAATAAGTCTGTAGCTCGCTCCATTATTCCAGAGAATGGAGTCTTAGTCATTTTTCCCATTAGACATGCTTCGCATCTTTCAAGTGATTCAAAATCAAGTGATTCAAGAAGTCCATCAGAATGGAGTTTCTTCATACGCTTCACTCCAATGTGACCAAGACGACAGTGCCACATGTATGTAGAATTATCATTCAATTTTGTTCGTTTAGCATCTATGTTGTGAACATGTGTATCACTACTATCGAGATTCAGTAAGAATAAACCATTCATCTCAGGTGCATTACCATAAAAGATATTACTCATATAAATCGAACAACCTTTATTCTCGGACTTAAAAGAGTAACCGTCTCGCAATAAACAAGATCCAGATATAATGTTCATGCTTAACGTAGGCACCAAATAAAAATTATTCAAATTTAAAACTAATCCCGATGGTAGATGTAGAGGGAGCATGCCGACGGCGATGACATCAACCTTGGAGCCATTTCCAACGCGCATCGTCACTTTGTCTCTCGCCAGTCTTCGTTTATTCCGCAGCTCCTGTTTCGAGTTACAAATATGAGCAACCGAACTAGTATCAAATACCCAGGCACTACTATGATTACTAGTAAGATACACATCAATAACATGTATATCAAATATACCTTTCTTCTTGATGTTGCCGTTCTTCAGATCCGCCAGGTACTTGGGGCAGTTACGCTTTGGCTCACCCTTTTCCTTCATGTCTATTTCAGCAGCTACCAAACTGGCAGCAAGTTCAGTGAGCGATCTAATTGCACCACTCATCTTGTAACTCATCACAAACTCTTTGTAACTGGGAGGGAGCGACTGCACAACTCTATCCATCGCAAGATCAACTGGGATGTCACATCCTAGTGTCTTGAGACGTTGAACATATCGTATCATCATCACGACGTGGTCATTCACAGAGCTGTGTTCCTTCATCTTAGCACTAAAGAACTTGCTAGAGATCATGTATATCTTAGCATGGATTTGGCTCTCAAACATGGTTTTGAGTTCCTTCACAATCGCATCAGCGTTTCTATGTTCAAAGCGCTTTTGGAGATCAGGCTCCATTGACATAAGGATCGCATGTTTCACAAGATTGTAGACATCATGCTTTGTGTCATACACATTGCGCTCATCACGAGACGCAGTATTTGCAGGTGGGTCATCTAGCGGTGCATCCAGCACATAGGTCAATTGACCAGCGGCGAGGACAATCCTCAAGTTGCAGAGCCAGTCCGCAAAGTTGCTTCCATTGTATTTCAACTTTTCTTTCTCTAGGAACGCATTAAAAAAGATGGAGGGGGTCGCCATAATCTACAACAAATTTGCAAGCAGTTTAGACTAAGTTTATGATGAATTGAGTTCAATCTAAATTCTTTAAATTAACTAGGTGAACTCCCACTCAAAACAACATCCCTCACATTGTCTTAGTGATTACACGAACCAAGTCCACTACACCAAGTCCGATCTTCACGAGAGAAGATGTAGTTTCATCGGCGAACAATCTTCATGTTCATCATATCATTTATATGACTCATGCTCTACCTTTCGGTATTTCCGTGTTCCCAGACCATGTCTGTACATGCTAGTCTCGTCAAGATTAACCTTAGTTTCCTCATGTGCAAATCTGGCTTGCACCCGTTGTATGCACACATAGAATCTATCACATCCGATCATCACGAGATGCTTCAAAACGGCGAGTCTTAGCAACGGTGCCAACTAAGGGCGAACACTTTATTACTTGATATTTAGTGAGAAGGATCATCTTATAATGCTACCGTCGCGATCTAAGCAATACAAGATGCATAAAGGATTAACATCACAGGCAATTCATAATTAGTGTGATATGATATGGCCCTTTCTTCTTGTGCCTTTGATCTCCATCTCCAAAGCACGGACATGATCTCCATCATCACCAGCATTGCGTCAAGGTCAGTGGCGCCACTTCATGGTTGTCCATCATCACTAGCAACTATTACAACTACTTGGAATAAAGCTATTACAAGATGAATAGACACGCAGGTCTTAACAGAATTAAAGACAACCATTAGGCTCCTGCCGGTTGCCATATTACAACAAGGATCATTGCATGCATCAAATATAATCATAATCACATGATGGCCATATCACATCACAAAACCCCTGCAAAAACAAGTTAGACGCCTCTAATTTTCTTTGCATGTTTTACATGGTTTGGGGCTTTCAAATAAGAACGGATCTTACCTATGAAACTGAACCACAACGTTGATACAAGTGCTATCAAGTGCAAAATGTAAATTGGATCTATACTATGGTGAGAGAGACAGACACCCAAAAAGCCACTTGTGCAAAGCAAGTTACACGTCAAGCGTGGAGCAAGTCTCATGTGCGATGACATGTAAGGTTAGCCCGAGCCGCTTCATCCCACCATACCGCAAGATGCAAAGTACACAAATCAAAAGACGGCACGAGCACCAACACCCACAAAACCATTGTGTTCTACTCGTGAACCAGATCTACGCATAGATACGGCTCTGATACCACTGTTGGGTTCGTAGCATGGAAAACAAAAAAATTCTACCACAAGCACGAACAAAACCCAGATCTAATCTAGATAAAACCCAAGATCTAATCTATTAGACATGTGCAACGAGATAGATCTGTACTAACCCTTGTAGACCCGAAAGCGTTACGAGATTGGATCTCGTGGTTGATGTAGTCGATCACTTGCCGATCTCAAGATCGAGTGGACGATCCTTCCACCGCCGCGTTCCGGCAGCGCTTCCGCAGTCGGTCACACGTGCGGAGTCGAAGCAGACCTTCCTTTCCCTGTTCCAGCGAGCAGCGGAGGTAGTAGATCTCTCCATGGAATCCCAGCAGCGCGACGGCGTGGTGGTGGTGGTGGAGTAGAGGATTCTGCAGGGCTTCACCTAAGCCTGAGCAGAAGGAAGGAGGAGGAGAGAGGCGGCTGGGGGCAAGAGTGGAGGAGCAAGGGGGTGGCGCCTCCACTCCTCTATATATAGAGGGAGGGGTGCGGCTTAGGGTTCCCACCCCTAGGCCCACCCCCTAGGGCCGGCGCACAAGGGAGCTTGGGGGGAGAGTCCTTCCCCCAAGTTTCCCTTTTAAATTTCCCTTCATCCGTTTTTCCTTTCTTGGTTTTCAAGTAAACTCCAAAAAATCTTCTAGAACCTTCCTGAACATTCCGAAACCTTCTAGAACCCCCATATAAATACTCCAGAACATTTCCTAACTTAGAAAATGATCTCCATTATATGAATCTTATTCTCCGGACAATTCCGGATCTCCTCGTGATGTCCCGGATCCAATTCGAGACTCCGAACAACATTCGGTCTCCAACGCATATTCCATATCTACCTAAACAGCATCGAACCTTAAGTGTGTCACCCTACGGTTCGTGAATATGTAGACATGATGGAGACACCTCTCCGATCAATGACCATTAGCGGGATCTGGAGATCCATAACGGCTCCCACATACTCAATGATGACTTCGTGATCGATAGAACCATTAACATACGAAACCAATTCCCTTTGTCATGCGATACTATACTTATCCGAGGTTTGATCGTTGGTATCTCCATACCTAGTTTTACCTCGTTACTGATAAGTACTCTTTACTCGTTCCATGTTATGTCATCCCTTGTGACCCAGTCACATGCTTGCAAGCTAACTAGATGACATTCCACCGAGAGGTCCCAGAGTATATCTATCCGTCATATGGATGGACAAATCCCAATCTTGGTCCATGCGCTTCAACACATACTTTCAGAATACCCAATGACACCTTTATAACCACCCAGTTACGAAGCGGTGTTTGATGTCATCAAAGTACCCATCCGGTGATGGTGATTAACACAACCTCATGGTCGAAGGATTAGGTTACTATGCATTTGAAAGCTTATAGCAATACGAACTTAATGACTTGATCTTATGCTACACTTACTACGGGTGTGTGTCCATCACATCATTCTCCTAATGATATAACCTTGTTATTAATGACATCCAATGTCCATGATCAGGAAACCATGATCATCTATTAATCAACAAGCTAGTTCAACAAGAGGCTTACTAGGGACTCTTTTACGTTTACAAAACACACATGTATTAGTGTTTCCTTATAATACAATTATAGCATGGGATGTAAACATTCATCATAAACACAAAGATATAATAATAACCACTTTTATTATTGCCTCTTGGGCATATCTCCAACAGACGAACCCGTTAGCAATCCATAGGCGGCCATTCCTCTGGCCCTGTCCCGCCAGCACGGCAACCTCAAGATCGAAGGGGGCGGTGTCAGGGTTGAAATCTTCGTCGTGCACCTGCTTGTACTTCTCAGGGTACTTCGTACCCCGGATCTTGGCTCCCTCATTGATCCACGAGGAGCCGTCCACAGGCTCGTCCAAGGTGGGCATCTTCTTCCAAATGGCAAACATGGACGGCTCCACACCTGTCTTTACATTCTGCAAATGAGAGGACAAAGATAAGTGAAGGGGGACTCCCTTGCGGAGTAAAGAATAACATGAGAAGCAAAAATAAAGAAAGCATTTTCTCACCTCTTTTTGCCTGACAAGGGCGAGGGGGATGGTGCCTTGGCGGTGTGATCCACCCTTCATCTCCTCTTGCCGCTTCTTTGCGGCCTCGTGTCTCTTGAGATACTCGGCGTGTGTCCACCACGCTACCATCGTCGTGAAGCACCTCATGTCATTACTGACTAACTGAGGAGGGTTCTACATCCACAAGTTACATGTATTAGTACAACATGAAATAGATGAAGGTCAAGAAATAAATAAAACAGAAACACAACTACCTGCAGGTACTACCATGGCTCGAAGAGCATGTCCCGGGCTTGACTCTTGTTCATCCAGATCTTACGATCGCCAAACCAGTTGCGGACAGTGTTCACGCGTGCCTCGTAGTGCATGTCTTGCACCTTCCTCTTGGCAAGCTCGTTCACGATCGCCATGCACTCCCTTGAGTTCTCCCTGTGCATGTCGAAGTAATTCTACAAGTATGCACACAGGAAAAAAGGAGTCAAAGCCACGAGTCAAAACCGCGTTGATTTAATTATGACAAGTGAAACAAACTTACCTAGAACAGAACTTGAATCTTCTCCGCCATGTGGTTGTACTTTTTAGTCGGATCCGGGGCGTAGTGGTAATGCTTCCAAGTCCAAGCTACATCCTCCTGACCATTTGGGAGAGTGACAATCCTAGGAAAAACCGCTCGAACCAGGGCTCCAAGGATCCTCGAGCAGCCATGATATGGCTTCATTCCATCCTCATATAGAAAGGAACTGCAAAATGAAAAATCATAATCAGTATGTGATGAAAATTCCAATATATGGTTAGCGGGTCAAATAATGTACCTCTTCCCAGCGGGTACGAGAACCTTATGCGCATAGGCATAAGGTAGATCGGGGAGTCTCGCAACCCCACGCCGATACGGAGCCTTGCTCCATGGCGTAAGCCGCGAGCCCATAGCCGCGTACGCCTCAAGGTACGATGTCTCATCCTTCGGAGGATCCCACCTCAAGGTCATGTCAAGCTCGTAGGGTAAAGACCCCAACCCCTCGTCCTCCGACTGCTGCGACTGCGCCTCATCATCATCCTCCTGGTCCTCATCCTCCTACTGGTCCTCCTCCTCCTCGTCCTGGCCCTCCTCCTCCTCCTGGTCCACCATGGCCGGGGGGGACTAGGATTCCTCCCACGCCTCCCATGCCCCCGTCGCTGTGAAGTGCACGGTGGAGGACTAGCACGCTCTCTCGAAGCCGATGTTGAAGCTTTCGAACCACCCTTTTTCGAACCACCCTTTTTTGAACCACCACTCACAAGGTCAACCAAGCTTTTCAGCTTTTTTGTAACGCCCTTTCCCCTGGCATCTTTCAATCACCTGCAAAACAGAATGAAAAGAGTAGTTTATTAGTACACATTAAAAGCAACAATGAACATAATTAGATGAATAATAGTAAAAGCAACACTGATGAAAATAGATGAATATTAGTAAAAGCAACAATGATGAAAATTGATGGATATTAGTAAAAGCAACAAAATTTATTACATAGCATAGAGTTCTTTCAAATACAACAGCCCGACAAACAGTACTACATAGATTAGTCTCATATTATTACTACTACATACATCAGAAGCTTGTGTCGGGATTACGAATTGGAACACATGTTTCATCATCGCTATCATTCTCAGGCCACCAATAATCATCCACGAAACCTGGAGGTGGTCCCTGTGGAGCGTTGACATCATGGCCTGCACGGAACGCCTCGAGCAAACTCACATCTTGTTGGTTGTGAACCTCCTCAACTTCATCTTGCACAGTGTTTTCCTCTTTGGCTTCTTGGTCATCGTCTACGACCATGTCACTATCGGCGGACAAGTTGATAGTGAATTGCCCGGGGAGCCCTTCTTCCTGATAAAACTCGCCATCATTTGTTGAAGGGTCTAGGCGGCGGTAATCATCCTTGTTTGGCAAGGGCGGCATGTTGCGTGTCAGTTCGGTCATCACAACATCCTAGTCCATTAGACGTTTTGTAGGGTTTTGGCATGGGTACAGAAGATAGAATACTTGGAAGGCTTGAGTAGCCAAAATATAGACATCATCTCCCGCATAAACGAAACTTCTCTTAACTTTGACCAGTCCAATTTCAGGATCTTGTTTCACCTGATGTGTGTCAAACCAATGGCATTTTAATACAACGGGATTTAGCCCTTTGCCAAAACCGTAATTCAACTCATATATACCCTCGACTCTTCCATAATACTGGAGGCCATCTGAGCCTTCACAAAAGATCCCGCTATTTGTTGTCTTACGGTTGGGCCGGACAATTGTGTATTCATGGGTATGGAAGCGATACACATTCACTCCATAAGCATTGAACATGTCAACTGAATGGTTAAAGCCCCTAGCAATATTTCTTACCTCGGGATGCATATCTTTGTCAGTATTTGCCTACAAGTTAGCACGAGAAGTTTAGCACGAGAAGTTTAGAACAAGAAGTTGGATGGAATGGTACCAAACCACAGAACCAACTGATGAAACTGAAACCACCACCCTTATCAAATAGATCCTGCTCCTCTTTCGGGTTAGGATCCCTAACTGGATTCTTCCAATATGCACGCTTGAACCCTCTATACCAATTTAAAGAAGAAGAGTTAGGCACGGACATAGGAGCAACTGTTTGCGAAAATATAAAGGGTGAGCACTTACTCGATGTACAGCTTCACTTCATCCATGGTGTTCAAGACATACGACTGGTTCAACTCCCGCTTAGGTTTTTTCATGATGAACTTCTTCGTGCCACTTGATTTGCCACCAAGCCCTCTGAAGATCCTAAGCTTGGGTACATCCTCAGGGTTGGCGGCATTGTAATGGGAGACTGGGTTGTGCTTTGTGGCAATGTTGGCATCATAGTGCTTGGTGCTAAAGTTTGCAACCTCCTCATTAAGGACTGACTCATCTATGGATGCCTCGATCTTGCATTTATTGCCTGTTTTTGTACGAAGCCTCTGTGTTACTCTCTCCGGTGGATACTTCCAATGGGCCCACACAGGTCCCCCCTTCAAAGCCCTGTCCGCGAGATGCAAGATCATATGTTGCATCAGATTGAAGAACCCTGGCGGAAGGAGCATCTCTAGATCACAAAGCAACTAGGGTGCCTGTTCATGTAGCTTCTCAACCACTTTACGGTCTAACTCCCTAGCACAAATCTGGCGGAAGAAAAAGCTCAACCTCGATAGCACTCGCCAAGTCTCCTCATTGACATAGCCTCGAATCATCATCGACATTATTCGCTCAAGCCATACGTGGTTGTCATGACTCTTGAGCCCTTGTACTCGCAACATTTGAATGTTCGCACCCCTCATCCAGTTGGTTGCGTACCCATCAGGGAAAAACAAACTTTGCGTGATCCACTGGAAGATCTCCCTTTTTTGGGGCTTTGTTGGGCAGAACGGAGCCTTTGGCTTAGACCACCCTTTTATTTCATTGGTTCCAGGTGGCTGCATTTTCAACTTTGGCCTATCGCACCATTGTTCTTGATCAATTCGAGCCTTGATGTTATCCTTCGACTTCTCATTTTGCATTATGGTGCTCCAAAGGGCCTCGCCGATATTCTTTTCGGTGTGCATTACATCAATGTTATGCGGGAGGTCAAGATCCTCAAAGGAGCTTCCATAAGCATGAAATGTGGGTCCACTGGTGCGTGTCCCCATATCCCACGAAACCATTCCCATCAGGCTTAGGCTGGAGAGCTTCTAACTTAGCCTTGATTTCCTTTCTCGTCTTCAGACGTGGCTTTGGATCATGGACAACACGACCTTTCTTGAACCTCTTTTTATCATTCCTGTATGGATGATTCGGCTCAAGGAACTTTCGATGTTCAGCAAAGCAGGAATACTTGCCTCCCTTCGACAGCCAGAAGAAAGTCAGATCCTGCATGCACACGGGGCAAGGCCACTTCCCATGCATACACCAGCCGTAGAACAACGCACGTGCTGGTAGGTCATGCAGGGAGGTGTGGTACCAGACATACATATCAAAGTGCTCCTTGTTTGCGCCGTCATATATTCGGATCCCGTGACCTTCCCAGCCACAAAACAAGTCATCAACCAGCGGTTCTAGATACACATTCATGTACTTACTAGGGTATTTTGGTCTGGGATTATCATCGACACAAACATGTTCTCTGATCTCATGCAGACGCCAGGGGGGAGGTTCAGGGGAATAACAAACACTGGACAACAGCTGTATACTGCAGCCGACATACCATATGGATTGGACCCATCGGTTGATATGGCAACTGCTACGCTCCTCTTGTCACCGGCTTTCTCAGGATATTTCTTGACAAAGTTCTTCCATGCACTACCATCTGACGGATGTATCATCTTGTCAATGTATCTATTCCCTTCTACTTCCCACTGCATCTGCTAGGCAGTATCCTCGGTCATGAAGAGCTGTTGGATCCTCGGGAGCACTGGAAGTTACCGGAGGATGTTTTGGGCAACCCCGGTCTGCCTCTTCTGACCATCACCATTGGGATCGACCTCAAAGTACCTAGAGGATTTGCAGTGGATACAATAATTTGTCTTAGCATGCTCCTTTCTGAATAGCATGCATCCCTTTGGACAAGCATGTATCGGCTCATATGATATCTTAAGGTCACGGAGGAGTTTGGTTGAATAGTAGAATTTCTCCGGCAAGAGGTGCCCTTTTGGCAGAATGCTGCCAACAACGGCCAGCATAGCATCAAAGTCATCTCTGGTCAAGTTCCTGTGGCTCTTGAAGGCCAAAAGGCGAGCGATGGCGTCTAGTTGGCTAACATCTGTATGTGCATGAAGGGGTCTCTACGAGGCAAACAAAGTCTCGTAGTACTTTGCCATGTTTTCCTCCGGCTCCTCACTTGTCTCCGCCTCTACATGAGGGATTTCATGCGCATTAGCATTCACAAAGTTCTCTATGCACCTATCAAAACCAGAATCAAATTCCCCCCTTGGCTGACTTTGCTGCTGACTCTACCGTGACTCCCTCCTAGCACGTTTCGCTAACTTTTCACCATGGAAAGTCCAAGTCTTGTAGGAAGTTGTGAACCCATAATTGACCAGGTGCCTACTAACATCATCCTTCGAATGTGTGTTCAGGTTCTTGCATCTTGTACAGGGGCAGAAAATTTTTCTGGGTCTGGTGGGGACAGCAAACGCCGGTTCACGAAGTCCTCAGCCTTTTCTTTCCATTCCATGGTAAAGTCCCACTTACTGACATAGCCCTCATACATCCAGTCACGATTCTCCATCCTCTAATCAGTACGAAAACAGACATATACAATGCTTTCAATTAATCATGCCATTAAATAAATCCGTTATTAGTTCGGTTAATTTTAGTAAATATGGATTTTACGGCATGCATATATACACTTATCGCTCTAATAGGTAAAGAGGGTCCTAGCAACCGCCGGATCTGTAGATTGAGTACGTTCTCCCTGCTCTACCCCGATCTGAGACAGAATTTCGGCAGCGCCTCCCCGCTGCTCTCCCGATACACGTCTCGACAAAAAGCCGAGAGGGATGTGCATCCGGAGAACAACGGAGAGGCGCTGCCAAAATCATGTCTCGGGCTGGAGTAGAACAAGGAAAACGTACCCAAACTATGCATTCGCCGGCTGTCCCGATAAATACCGTAAGAGGTACAGTTCAAAATATGCGAGACCACCAATGCATATTTATCAGCGTAACCCTTACGGCCGGGAAGAGATGCCTAGGTAACACGAGAAACTTGGTGATCTAGACACGAAAAAAACCTAATTACAAAAGAGGTGAACGGATTGTCACCCTCGAAGCGTGATCGACAGCCCGCGAAGAAGACCAATGACCCTTCGGCAAAATCCCCTTCGACCGGCGGTCCCCCTCAAACACAACACATTTCCTGCACGAAAGAGAATAATTCATTTTAACATACAATTCCTAGTACTTTCATAATGATCCTACTTTTAATTTACTACAAACCCAATAACCTAGTTAGGTATGCATAGCAACATTGTTGGACAAACTTAGCTACAAACTACCACTAAATACAATATATGAGTAACTAAAACTACTCCTAAATCCAAAATATTACTAACTAAACTACCCCTAAATCCAATATATGACTAACTAAAACTAACCCTAAATCCAATATATTACTAACTAAAACTACCCCTAAATCCAAAATATTACTAACTAAACTACCCCTAAATCCAATATATGACTAGCTAAAACTACACCTAAATCCAATATATTACTAACTGAACTACACCTAAATATATATTACTAATTACTAACTGAATAAAAAGAAGAAAAAACAAAAAAAACTTACCAAACCACGGTGGAGGAGGCGGCCGGCATGCTCGGTGGAGGAGGGGACGGCCGGCGTGCTCGGTGGAGGAGGGGGCGGCCGGTGCGGCTCGATGGAGGAGGGGGGCGGCTGTGCCGGGCTCCACCTGCGAGCCTACCGAGCTCGGCGGGCCACCGCGGCAGCGTCGGGATGGAGGGAGCAGGGCTGCGGCGGAGCAGGGGGGCTGCGGTGGCGCAGGGGCTGCGGTGGAGCTGGGAGCGGCGGTGCTGGGCGGCGGCAAAGCGGCAAAGGGGCTGGGTCGGCACGGCATCGGGCGGCGGTGGGCAACGAGGGAGCAGCCAGCAATGAGCGAGCGTGCGAGTGGATAGGGCTCGCGTGGGCCCGCGGGCCAACCCTATACCGTGTCTTTGCCGTGTAGATGTGTGTAACACACGGCATCCTTTGCCATGTACACTAGGAATACACACAGCAAAGGCATATTTGCCGTGTACACTAGCAGTACACATGGTAAAGGACCCTGTGTCATCTACATATGTAAAACACACGGCAAAGAACCCTTTGCCGTGTGTATTTCCCTTTACCGTGTGTTTTGGCTAATTTATTATTTTCTTTCGATTATAGTTATTTTAAGTTTTTAGTTTACTTTTTGTTGACTATTTGTTAGTATTAGGTGTGACAATGTGTATACACATACTTGTTGCAACATTAAAAATAGTCTAATCTTCATGTCCCCCCACATATCAGGGTTTCGGAGCGAAGGTCACTCATATGTTAGGGTTCCGCACGAAACCACGCTTCAGGGTAGATCTTGTCACAACATGTTCCCAAACATGGTTTTACATCATCACATGACCTAACCAAGAGCAAAACAAGTGAGGGCTACACCGGGCTACCCCTGTCAGAAGAAAGTCTAGGGAGGTAGACGATCCAAGGCCCGCAGATCAGGGTTCCGCTGGAAGAAGCGCTTCGGGGCATCAGAACACCTCCAAACCATGCATGTGACCCTAGAATGTGTAATGAAGTGTGGTCGCATGCTCAAAGCTCCTAAACTTGGTTCCCAAGTGTGACCCCCTTCGCAGACATGCGTTGTCCCATAAAAACGAAGTGTCTTCAATCTGACTATTAGGGGGAAACTCCTCGTTTCGGTGAAACCGGGATAGATCTTGTCACAACATGTTCCCAAACATGGTTTTACATCATCACATGAACTAACCAAGAGCAAAACAAGAGAGGGCTACACTGGGCTACCCCTGTCAAAAGAAAGTCTAGGGGGGTAGACGATCTGAGGCCGCGGATCAGGTTTCCGCAGGATGAATCTCTTCGGGGCATCGAAACACCTCAAAACCATGCATGTAACCCTAGCATGTGTAATGAAGTGTGGTGGCATGCTCAAACCTCCTAAACCTGGTTCCCAAGTGTGACCCCCTCCGCAGACATGTGATGTCCCCTACAAACAAAGTGTCTGCAATCTGACTACTAGGGGGAAACTCCCCGTTTCGCTGAAACCGGGGTAGATCTTGTCACAACATGTTCCCCAACATGGTTTTACATCATCACATGACCTAACCAAGAGCAAAACAAGAGAGGGCTACACCAGACTACCCCTGTCAGAAGAAAGTCTAGGGGGTAGACGATCCGAGGCCCGCAGATCAGGGTTCCGTAGGAAGAAGTACTTCGGGGCATTGGAACACCTCCAAACCATGCATGTGACCCTAGCATGTGTAATTAAGTGTGGTGGCATGCTCAAACCTCCTAAACCTGGTTCCCAAGTGTGTCCCCCTTCACAGATATGCGCTGCCCATAAAAACGAAGTGTCTGCAATCTGACTATTAGGGGGAAACTCTCCGATTCGGTGAAACCGGGGTAGATCTTGTCACAACATGTTCCCAAACATGGGTTTACATCATCACATGACCTAACCAAGAGCAAAACAAGAGAGGGATACACCGGGCTACCCCTGTCAGAAGAAAGTCTAGGGGGTAGAAGATCCGAGGCCCACGGATCAGGGTTCCGTAGGAAGAAGCTATTTGGGGATCGGAACACCTCCAAACCCTGCACGTTACCCTAGAATGTGTAATTAAGTGTGGTGGCATGCTCAAAACTCCTAAACCTGGTTCCCAAGTGTGACCCCTTCACAGACATGCGTTGTCCCATAAAAAAAAAGTGTTTCCAATCTGACTATTAGGGGGAAACTCCCCGTTTCGGTGAAGCCGGGGTAGATCTTGTCACAACATGTTCCCAAACATGGTTTTACATCATCACATGACCTAAACAAGAGCAAAACAAGAGAGGGCTGCACCGGGCTACCCCTGTCAGAAGAAAGTCTAGGGGGTAGACGATCTGAGGCCCGCGGAAGAGCAAAACAAGAGAGGGCTACACCGGGCTACCCCTGTCAGAAGAAAGTCTAGGGGGGTAGACGATCTGAGGCCACGGATCAGGTTTCCGCAGGATGAATCTCTTCGGGGCATCGAAACACCTCAAAACCATGCATGTAACCCTAGCATGTGTAATGAAGTGTGGTGGCATGCTCAAACCTCCTAAACCTGGTTCCCAAGTGTGACCCCCTCCGCAGACATGTGATGTCCCCTACAAACAAAGTGTCTGCAATCTGACTACTAGGGGGAAACTCCCCGTTTCGCTGAAACCGGGGTAGATCTTGTCACAACATGTTCCCCAACATGGTTTTACATCATCACATGACCTAACCAAGAGCAAAACAAGAGAGGGCTACACCAGACTACCCCTGTCAGAAGAAAGTCTAGGGGGTAGACGATCCGAGGCCCGCAGATCAGGGTTCCGTAGGAAGAAGCACTTCGGGGCATTGGAACACCTCCAAACCATGCATGTGACCCTAGCATGTGTAATTAAGTGTGGTGGCATGCTCAAACCTCCTAAACCTGGTTCCCAAGTGTGGCCCCCTTCACAGATATGCGCTGCCCATAAAAACGAAGTGTCTGCAATCTGACTATTAGGGGGAAACTCTCCGATTCGGTGAAACCGGGGTAGATATTGTCACAACATGTTCCCAAACATGGTTTTACATCATCACATGACCTAACCAAGAGCAAAACAAGAGAGGGATACACCGGGCTACCCCTGTCAGAAGAAAGTCTAGGGGGTAGAAGATCCGAGGCCCACGGATTAGGGTTCCGCAGGAAGAAGCTATTTGGGGATCGGAACACCTCCAAACCCTGCATGTGACCCTAGAATGTGTAATTAAGTGTGGTGGCATGCTCCAAACTCCTAAACCTGGTTCCCAAGTGTGACCCCTTCACAGACATGCGTTGTCCCATAAAAACGAAGTGTCTCCAATCTGACTATTAGGGGGAAACTCCCCGTTTTGGTGAAGCCGGGTAGATCTTGTCACAACATGTTCCCAAACATGGTTTTACATCATCACATGACCTAAACAAGAGCAAAACAAGAGAGGGCTGCACCGGGCTACCCCTGTCAGAAGAAAGTCTAGGGGGTAGACGATCTGAGGCCCACGGAAGAGCAAAACAAGAGAGGGCTACACCGGGCTACCCCTGTCAGAAGAAAGTCTAGGGGGGTAGACGATCTGAGGCCACGGATCAGGTTTCCGCAGGATGAATCTCTTCGGGGCATCGAAACACCTCAAAACCATGCATGTAACCCTAGCATGTGTAATGAAGTGTGGTGGCATGCTCAAACCTCCTAAACTTGGTTCCCAAGTGTGACCCCCTCCGCAGACATGTGATGTCCCCTAAAAACAAAGTGTCTGCAATCTGACTACTAGGGGGAAACTCCCCGTTTCGCTGAAACCAGGGTAGATCTTGTCACAACATGTTCCCCAACATGGTTTTACATCATCACATGACCTAACCAAGAGCAAAACAAGAGAGGGCTACACCAGACTACCCCAGTCAGAAGAAAGTCTAGGGGGTAGACGATCCGAGGCCCGCAGATCAGGGTTCCGTAGGAAGAAGCACTTCGGGGCATTGGAACACCTCCAAACCATGCATGTGACCCTAGCATGTGTAATTAAGTGTGGTGGCATGCTCAAACCTCCTAAAACTGGTTCCCAAGTGTGGCCCCCTTCACAGATATGCGCTGCCCATAAAAACGAAGTGTCTGCAATCTGACTATTAGGGGGAAACTCTCCGATTCGGTGAAACCGGGGTAGATATTGTCACAACATGTTCCCAAACATGGTTTTACATCATCACATGACCTAACCAAGAGCAAAACAAGAGAGGGATACACCGGGCTACCCCTGTCAGAAGAAAGTCTAGGGGGTAGAAGATCCGAGGCCCACGGATCAGGGTTCCGCAGGAAGAAGCTATTTGGGGATCGCAACACCTCCAAACCCTGCATGTGACCCTAGAATGTGTAATTAAGTGTGGTGGCATGCTCCAAACTCCTAAACCTGGTTCCCAAGTGTGACCCCTTCACAGACATGCGTTGTCCCATAAAAACGAAGTGTCTCCAATCTGACTATTAGGGGGAAACTCCCCGTTTCGGTGAAGCCGGGGTAGATCTTGTCACAACATGTTCCCAAACATGGTTTTACATCATCACATGACCTAAACAAGAGCAAAACAAGAGAGGGCTGCACCGAGCTACCCCTGTCAGAAGAAAGTCTAGGGGGTAGACGATCTGAGGCCCGCGGAAGAGCAAAACAAGAGAGGGCTACACCGGGCTACCCCTGTCAGAAGAAAGTCTAGGGGGGTAGACGATCTGAGGCCACGGATCAGGTTTCCGCAGGATGAATCTCTTCGGGGCATCGAAACACCTCAAAACCATGCATGTAACCCTAGCATGTGTAATGAAGTGTGGTGGCATGCTCAAACCTCCTAAACCTGGTTCCCAAGTGTGACCCCCTCCGCAGACATGTGATGTCCCCTAAAAACAAAGTGTCTGCAATCTGACTACTAGGGGGAAACTCCCCATTTCGCTGAAACCGGGGTAGATCTTGTCACAAACATGTTCCCCAAAATGGTTTTACATCATCACATGACCTAACCAAGAGCAAAACAAGAGAGGGCTACACCAGACTACCCCTGTCAGAAGAAAGTCTAGGGGGTAGACGATCCGAGGCCCGCAGATCAGGGTTCCGTAGGAAGAAGCACTTCGGGGCATTGGAACACCTCCAAACCATGCATGTGACCCTAGCATGTGTAATTAAGTGTGGTGGCATGCTCAAACCTCCTAAACCTAGTTCCCAAGTGTGGCCCCCTTCACAGATATGCGCTGCCCATAAAAACGAAGTGTCTGCAATCTGACTATTAGGGGGAAACTCTCCGATTCGGTGAAACCGGGGTAGATATTGTCACAACATGTTCCCAAACATGGTTTTACATCATCACATGACCTAACCAAGAGCAAAACAAGAGAGGGATACACCGGGCTACCCCTGTCAGAAGAAAGTCTAGGGGGTAGAAGATCCGAGGCCCACGGATCAGGGTTCCGCAGGAAGAAGCTATTTGGGGATCGCAACACCTCCAAACCCTGCATGTGACCCTAGAATGTGTAATTAAGTGTGGTGGCATGCTCCAAACTCCTAAACCTGGTTCCCAAGTGTGACCCCTTCACAGACATGCGTTGTCCCATAAAAACGAAGTGTCTCCAATCTGACTATTAGGGGGAAACTCCCCGTTTCGGTGAAGCCGGGGTAGATCTTGTCACAACATGTTCCCAAACATGGTTTTACATCATCACATGACCTAAACAAGAGCAAAACAAGAGAGGGCTGCACCGGCTACCCCTGTCAGAAGAAAGTCTAGGGGGTAGACGATCTGAGGCCCGCGGAAGAGCAAAACAAGAGAGGGCTACACCGGGCTACCCCTGTCAGAAGAAAGTCTAGGGGGGTAGACGATCTGAGGCCACGGATCAGGTTTCCGCAGGATGAATCTCTTCGGGGCATCGAAACACCTCAAAACCATGCATGTAACCCTAGCATGTGTAATGAAGTGTGGTGGCATGCTCAAACCTCCTAAACCTGGTTCCCAAGTGTGACCCCCTCCGCAGACATGTGATGTCCCCTAAAAACAAAGTGTCTGCAATCTGACTACTAGGGGGAAACTCCCCGTTTCGCTGAAACCGGGGTAGATCTTGTCACAACATGTTCCCCAACATGGTTTTACATCATCACATGACCTAACCAAGAGCAAAACAAGAGAGGGCTACACCAGACTACCCCTGTCAGAAGAAAGTCTAGGGGGTAGACGATCCGAGGCCCGCAGATCAGGGTTCCGTAGGAAGAAGCACTTCGGGGCATTGGAACACCTCCAAACCATGCATGTGACCCTAGCATGTGTAATTAAGTGTGGTGGCATGCTCAAACCTCCTAAACCTAGTTCCCAAGTGTGGCCCCCCTTCACAGATATGCGCTGCCCATAAAAACGAAGTGTCTGCAATCTGACTATTAGGGGGAAACTCTCCGATTCGGTGAAACCGGGGTAGATATTGTCACAACATGTTCCCAAACATGGTTTTACATCATCACATGACCTAACCAAGAGTAAAACAAGAGAGGGATACACCGGGCTACCCCTGTCAGAAGAAAGTCTAGGGGGTAGAAGATCCGAGGCCCACGGATCAGGGTTCCGCAGGAAGAAGCTATTTGGGGATCGGAACACCTCCAAACCCTGCATGTTACCCTAGAATGTGTAATTAAGTGTGGTGGCATGCTCCAAACTCCTAAACCTGGTTCCCAAGTGTGACCCCTTCACAGACATGCGTTGTCCCATAAAAACGAAGTGTCTCCAATCTGACTATTAGGGGGAAACTCCCTGTTTCGGTGAAGCCGGGGTAGATCTTGTCACACATGTTCCCAAACATGGTTTTACATCATCACATGACCTAAACAAGAGCAAAACAAGAGAGGGCTGCACCGGGCTACCCCTGTCAGAAGAAAGTCTAGGGGGGTAGACGATCTGAGGCCCGCGGATCAGGGTTCCGCAGGAAGAAGCGCTTCGGGGCATCAGAACACCTCCAAACCATGCATGTGACCCTAGCATGTGTAATTAAGTGTGGTGGCATGTTCAAACCTCCTAAACCTGGTTCCCAAGTGTGACCCCCTTCGCAGACATGCGCTGTCCCATAAAAACAAAGTGTCTGCAATCTGACTACTAGGGGGAAATTCTCCGTTTCGGTGAAACCGGGGTAGATCTTGTCACAACATGTTCCCAAACATGGTTTTACATCATCACATGACCTAACCAACGAGAAAAACAAGAGAGGGCTACACCGGGCTACCGCTGTCAGAAGAAAGTCTAGGGGGGTAGACGATCCGAGCCCGCGATCAGGGTTCCTGCAGGAAGAAGCTCTTCGGGGCATCAGAACACCTCCAAACATGCATGTGACCCTAGCATGTGTAATTAAGTGTGGTGGCATGCTCAAACTCCTAAACCTGGTTCCCAAGTGTGACCACCTTCAGCAGACATGCGCTGTCCCATAAAAACGAAGTGTCTGCAATCTGACTATTAAGGGGAAACTCCCGTTTCGGATGAAACCGGGGTAGATCTTGTCACAACATGTTCCCAAACATGGTTTACATCATCACATGACCTAACCAAGAGCAAAACAAGAGAGGGATACACCAGGCTACCCCTGTCAGAAGAAAGTCTAGGGGGGTAGACGATCCATGGCCCCGTAGATCAGGGTTCCGCAGGAAGAAGCGCTTCGGGGCATCGGAACACCTTGAAACGTGCATACGACCCTACATTGTAATTAAGTGTGGACATGTTTCTCCTCCTAAACTTGTGTGATTTGGATACAACTAATGCGGACTGACGCATAAAAACAGAATTGCCTTGGTGTCTACTTTTAGTGTAGAAAATTAACTATCAGGAAAAACCCGGAAAATATGCCAAAACATGTTCCCAAAAGACTTTAGGATCACAGACCTAACAAGAGGAAACCAGGGAGGGACACACCTGGCTGGCCCGGGCCAGGCCAGGCCGCGCCAGGGGGTGGTGTGGGCCGAGGCCCCCGCGGCCTCTTTCTTCGCCTATAAGAAGCCTTTGGGGATCGAACACTTCCAAACCCTGAATGTGACCCTAGAATGTGTAATTAAGTGTGGTGGCATGCTCAAAACTACTAAACCTGGTTCCCAAGTGTGATCCCCTTCATCAGACATGCGATGTCCCATAAAAACGAAGTGTCTGCAATTTGACTATTACGGGGAAACTCCCCGTTTCGGTGAAACCGGGGTAGATCTTGTCACAACATGTTCCCAAACATGGTTTTACATCATCACATGACCTAACCAAGAGAAAAACAAGAGAGGGCTACATCGGGCTACCCCTGTCAGAAGAAAGTCTAGGGGGGTAGACGATCTGAGGCCCGCGGATCAGGGTTCCGCAGGAAGAAGCACATCGGGGCATCAGAATACCTCCAAACCATGCATGTGACCCTAGCATGTGTAATGAAGTGTGGTGGCATGCTCAAACCTCCGAAACCCGGTTCCCAAGTGTGACCCCCTTCGCAGACATGTGCTGTCCCATAAAAACGAAGTGTCTACAATCTGACTATTAAGGGGAAACTCCCTGTTTCGGTGAAACCGGGGTAGATACCCAAACATGGTTTTACATCAGCACATGACCTAACCAAGAGAAAAACAAGAGAGGGCTACACCGGGCTACCCCTGTCAGAAGAAAGTATAGGGGGGTAGACGATCCGAGCCCCGCGGATCAGGGTTCCGCAGGAAGAAGCGCTTCGGGGCATCGGAACACCTCCAAACCATGCATGTGACCCTAGCATGTTTAATTAAGTGTGGTGGAATGCTCAAAACTAATAAACGTGGTTCCCAAGTGTGACCCCCTTCACAGACATGCGATGTCAATAAAAACGAAGTATCTGCAATCTGACTATTAGGGGGAAACTCGTTGTTTCGGTGAAAACGGGGTAGATCTTGTCACAACATGTTCCCAAACATGGTTTTACATCATCACATGACCTAACCAAGAGCACGAAAAAAGAGGGCTCCACCGGGCTACCCGTGACAGAAGAAAGCCTAGGGGGATAGACGATCCGAGGCCCGCGGATCAGGGTTCCGCAGGAAGAAGCTCTTCGGGGCATCGGAACACCTCCAAACCATGCATGTGACCCTAGCATGTGTAATGAAGTGTGGTGGCATGCTCAAACCTCCTAAACCTGGTTCCCAAGTGTGACCCCCTTCACAGAAATGCGCTGTCCCATAAAAACGAAGTGTCTCAATCTGGCTATTAGGGGGAACTCCCCGTTTCGGTCAAACCGGGGTAGATCTTGTCACAACATGTTCCCAAACATTGTTTTACATCATAAAATGACCTAACCAAGAGCAAAACAAGAGAGGTCTACACCGGGTTACCCCTATCAGAAGAAAGTCTAGGGGGTAGACAATCTGAGCCCCGCGGATCAGGGTTCCGTAGGAAGAAGCGCTTCGGGGCATCGGAACACCTCCAAACCATGCATGTGACCCTAGCATGTGTAATTAAGTGTGGTGGCATTCTCAAAACTCCTAAACCTGGTTCCCAAGTTTGACCCCCTTCACAGACATGCGATGTCCCATAAAAACGAAGTGTCTGCAATTTGACTATTAGGCGGAAACTCCCCGTTTCGGTAAAACAGGGGTAGATCTTGTCACAACATGTTCCCAAACATGGTTTTACATCAGCACATGACCTAACCAAGAGCAAAAGAAGAGAGGGCTACACCGGGCTACCCCTGTCAGGAGAAAGTATAGGGGGTAGACGATCCGAGCCCCGCGGATCATGGTTCCGCAGGAAGAAGCGCTTCGGGGCATCGGAACACCTCCAAACCATGCATGTGAACCTATAATGTGTAATTAAGTGGGGTGGCTTGCTCAAAACTCCTAAACCTGGTTCCCGAGTGTGACCCCCTTCACAGACATGCGCTATCCCATAAAAACGAAGTGTCTGCTATTATTAGGGGGAAACTCCCCGTTTCGGTGAAACCGGGGTAGATCTTGTCATAACATGTTCCTAAACATGGTTTTACATCATCACGTGACCTTCTGTTGCTCAAATCAAAAAGTGTTCCTCTTGACGCTTGTACTTCTTGGATATTTCTTGGGGTGACACGCGTGGCATCCCCAAGCTTGATCTTTAGTCCATCCTTCATCTCATTACTCATTCCTTCCATACACCTGAAATTTTTCCTTCATACAAAACTTCACAATATCTTTATTAGCAACATTAGTGCACTTAAGCTAAATAAGTCTTAAGTTTCAGTTCTAACACAAATAAACTTCCATTAGAACACTAGCTACTATAGCACTTCCCTCAAAAAGCTCAATTTCCCAAAAGAACTCAAGAAGGAAGCAACAAGAAGCAAATGCAGAAAATGGCAGAAATCTATCAAAACAGACCAGCAGGTAAAGACGAATTTTTTTGAAGACATTCTGTTGCTCAAATCAAAAAGTTTTGAACTAACGAAAGTTAGATAACAAATTGGGGCAGAAGCACAAAACTTCACGCCTCAAAAAGACGTTCAGAGATTTTACACGAATTTTTACGGTGAAGTACAGAAATCTGTTTTGGGATAGCAACTTTCCCAATCATTACTTCTCTCTCATTAGAGGTTACTCTTGGCACAAAAAGCAAATAAAAAGGATAAGGAGAGGTTATTACAGAGGTAATAACTTCCAAGACTCATCTAAAACTTGTGGGTTATCTCCCAATAAGTACTTTTCTTTAATGCCTTTAAGTTAGGCATAAGAAGCAAAGAAAGAATCAAGTGTTCTTAAATGAAGAAGCATTAAGACCAAATTTTGTTTTCAGAGGAGAAGCAAAAGAAATCTTTTCTATCTTTTTAGGGAAGTGTTCTATACCTTTCTTGAGTGAGAGTTGATATTTAATGGTGCCTTCTTTCATATCAATGATGGCTCCAACAGTTCTAAGAAAAGGTCTTCCCAAAGTAATAGGACAAGAAGCATTGTATTCAACATCCAAAACATAGAAATCAACGGGGACATAGTAATTGTTAACCATAATAAGATCATCATTAAGACTCCCCATGAGTTTCTTTTTAGCATTATCATAAAGTGGGACATTCAAATAACAATCTTCAAGAGCAGGCAAATCAAGCATATCATAAATCCTTCTAGGCATAATAGAAACACTACTATCAAGATCACATAAAGCTTTGAAATCAAAGTCATTCACTTTCATATTAATGATGGGTTCCCAACCATCTTCTTGTTTTATAGGAATAGGAGCTTTATGTTTCTTCTTTTCTTCTTTAATCTTTATGAGAGCATCAGTAATGTGTTTTGTAAAGGCCATGTTCATTGCACTAGCATTAGGACTTTTAGCAAGCTTTTGTAGGAACTTAATAACTTCAGAGATATTGCAATCATCAAGATCAAAATCAAACTTATGATCTAAAGTAGTAGAACTATTACTAGCCTTAACACTAGTGGTGGTAGTAGTAGAAACACTAAGGGATTATCATTAGTTTCAGGTTTAGCAGCCATTTTATTGATCAATGAAGATTGAGCTTCAGACAAAGATGATATCTTTCTTTCAGCATTAGAGAGTTTCAATTGTAAACTAGGAATTTCCCTATTTAGACTCTCAAGTTGATGGCTAATGTTCTTCAAAATGATAGATTGTTCATCCATAGTTTTAGTGAATAGTTTATTTTGCTCATATTGCATTTGCATGAAGTTTTTAGTGGCTCTTTCAACTTCCAAAAATTTTCCTTCACTAGGTAATCCAGGTTTACCATTATAGCCATAAGTATTATTAGGAGGGTAGGGCCTATAATTGTTATTACCATAAGCATTTTGCCAAAATTGTTATTTCTTATGAAGTTCACATCAACTTGCTCTTCTTGAGCAACCAAATAAGCCAAAGGAACATTATTTGGATCAATATGGGCTTTCCCATTAACAAGCATAGACATAATAATATCAATCTTATCACTCAAGGAAGAGGTTTCCTCAATAGAATTTACCTTCTTACCTTGTGGAGCTCTCTCAGTATGCCATTCAGAATAATTAACCATCATATTGTCCAGAAGTTTTGTTGCAGCACCCAAAGTGACGGTCATAAAGGTACCTCCAGCAGCAAAATCCAATAGGTTCCTTGAAGAATAGTTCAATCCTGCATAAAAGTTTGGATGATCATCCAAGAAGTCAGCCCATGAGTGGGACAATTCGTAACCAAAGATTTCATTCTTTCCCAAGCTTGAGCAACATGCTCATTATCAAGTTGTTTAAACTTCATTATTTCACTTCTCATGGATATAATCTTAGCAGGAGGATAGTATTTTCCAATAAAAGCATCTTTGCAGTTAGTCCAAGAATCAATACTATTCCTAGTTAAGGAATTCAACCATTCTTTAGCTTTTCCTCTCAAAGAGAAAGGAAACAATTTCAGCTTAATAATATCACCATCTATATCCCTATGCTTTTGCATCTCACAAAGTTCAACAAAGTTATTTAGATGGGAAGTAGCATCTTCATTACCGATACCAGAAAATTGCTCTCTCATAACAAGATTGACCAAATCAGGTTTTATCTCAAAGAAAGTATCTTAAGCCACAGGTGGAGCAGAGTCATTGTATGTGTGTTCTTTTTACTAACAACAACCAGAGTCATTGTATGTGTGTTCTTTTCACATATCACATATGGATCCACCAGTGTCATTGAAATGTGTGATCTCTTCAGAGACCAAACATGGATCCACCAGTGTCATTGCATGTATGTTCTTTTCACTAACAACAACTGGAGTCATTGCATGTGTCTTCTTTTCACAAATCACATATGGATCCACCAGTGTCATTGCATGTGTGCTCTTTTCACAATCCACCTATGGATCCACTAGTGTCATTGCATGTGTGTTCTTTTTAGTAACAATAACAAGATTCATTGAAATGTGTGTTATTTTCACATACCACCTATGGATCCAACAGTGTCATTGAAATGTGTGTTCTGTTTACTGACAACAACCAGAGTCATTGCATGTGTGTTCTTTTCACATACCACATATGGATCCACCAGTCTCATTGAAATGTGTGTTCTCTTAAAAGACCACACATGGATCCACAAGTGTCATTGCATGTATGTTCTTTTCACTAACAATAACTGGAGTCATTGCATGTGTGTTCTTTTCACATACCACATATGGATCCAGCAGTGTCATTGCATGTGTGCTCTTTTCACAATGCACCTATGGATACACCAGTGTCATTGCATCTGTGTTCTTTTTAGTAACAACAACCAGAGTCATTTGAAATGTGTGCTCTCTTTAGAGACCACACATGGATCCACCAGTGTCATTGCATGTGTGTTCTTTTCACTAACAACAACCCGTGTCATTGCATTTGTGCTCTTTTCCTAATCCACCTATGGATCCACCAGTGTCATTGCATGTGTGTTCTTTTTAGTAACAACAACCAGAGTCATTGAAATGTGTGTTCTTCTCACATACCACATATGGATCCACCAGTGTCATTGCATGTGTGCTCTCTTCACAATCCACACATGGATCCACCAGTGTCATTGCATGTGTGTTATTTTTAGTAACACCAACCAGAGTCATTGCATATGTGTTCTCTTCAGAGACCACACATGGATCCACCAGTGTCATTGCATGTGTGTTCTTTTTACTAACAACAACTAGAGTCATTGAAATGTGTGCTCTCTTCAGAGACCACACATGGATCCACCAGTCTCATTGCATGTATGTTCTTTTCACTAACAACAACTGGAGTCATTACATGTGTCTTCTTTTCACATACCACATATTGATCCACCAGTGTCATTGCATGTATGTTCTTTTCACTAACAACAACTGGAGTCATTGAATGTGTGTTCTTTTCACATACCACATATGTATCCACCAGTGTCATTGCATGTGTGCTCTATTCACAATCCACCTATGGATCCACCAGTGTCATTGCATGTGTGTTCTTTTTAGTAACAACAACCAGAGACATTGTAATGTGTGTTCTTTTCACATACCACCTATGGATCCACCAGTGTCATTGAAATGTGTGTTCTTTTTACTAACAACAACCAGAGTCATTGCATGTGTGTTCTTTTCACATACCACATATGGATCCACCAGTGTCATTGAAATGTGTGTTCTCTTTAGAGACCACACATGGATCCACCAGTGTCATTGAAATGTGTGATCTCTTCAGAGACCAAACATGGATCCACCAGTGTCATTGCATGTATGTTCTTTTCACTAACAACAACTGGAGCCATTGCATGTGTGTTCTTTTCGCATACCACATATGGATCCACCAGTGTCATTGCATGTGTGCTCTTTTCACAATCCACCTATGGATCCACTAGTGTCATTGCATGTGTGTTCTTTTTAGTAACAATGACAAGATTCATTGAAATGTGTGTTATTTTCACATACACCTATGGATCCAACAGTGTCATTGCATGTGTGTTCTTTTCACTAACAACAACTAGAGTCATTTCATGCGTGTTCTTTTCACTAACAACAACCAGAGTCATTGCATGTGTGTTCTCTTCATAGACCACACATGGATCCACCAGTGTCATTGCATGTGTGTTCTTTTTACTAACAACAACCCGTGTCATTGCATGTGTCTTCTTTTCACATACCACACATGGATCCACCAGTGTCATTGAAATGTATGTTCTTTTCACTAACAACAACTGGAGTCATTGCATGTGTGTTGTTTTCACATACCACATATGGATCCACCAGTGTCATTGCATGTGTGTTCTTTTTACTAACAACAACCAGAGTCATTGCATGTGTGTTCTTTTCACTAACAACAACTCGTGTCATTGCATGTGTGCTCTTTTCCTAATCCACCTATGGATCCACCAGTGTCATTGCATGTGTGTTCTTTTTACTAACAACAACCAGAGTCATTGCATGTGTGTTCTTTTCACTAACAACAACTCGTGTCAGTGCATGTGTGCTCTTTTCCTAATCCACCTATGGATCCACCAATGTCATTGCATGTGTGTTGTTTTCACTAACAACAACCCGTATCATTGCATGTGTGCTCTTTTCCTAATCCACCTATGGATCCACCAATGTCATTGCATGTGTGTTCTTTTTAGTAACAACGACCGGAGTCATTGAAATGTGTGTTCTTCTCACATACCACATATGGATCCACCAGTGTCATTGAAATGTGTGTTCTTTTTACTGACAACAACCAGAGTCATTGCATGTGTGTTCTTTTCACATACCACATATGGATCCACCTGTGTCATTGAAATGTGTGTTCTCTTCAGAGACCACACATGGATCCACCAGTGTCATTGCATGTATGTTCTTTTCACTAACAACAACTGGAGTCATTGCATGTGTGTTCTTTTCACATACCACATATGGATCCACCAGTGTCATTGCATGTCTGCTCTTTTCACAATCAACCTATGGATCCACCAGTGTCATTGCATGTGTGTTCTTTTCACTAACAACAACTAGAGTCATTGAAATGTATGTTCTTTTCACTAACAACAACCAGACTCATTGCATGTGTGTTCTCTTCAGAGACCACACATGGATCCACCAGTGTCATTTCATGTGTGTTCTTTTTACTAACAACAACCAGAGTCATTGAAATGTGTGCTCTTTTCACAATCCACCTTTGAATCCACCAGTGTCATTGCATGTGTGTTCTTTTTGCTAACAACAACTGAGTCATTGAAATGTGTGTTCTTTTCACATACCACATATGGATCAACTAGTGTCATTGAAATGTGTGCTCTCTTCAGAGACCGCACATGGATCCACTAGTGTCATTTCATGTGTGTTGTTTTCACTAACAACAACTGGAGTCATTGCATGTGTCTTCTTTTCACATACCACATATGGATCCACCAGTGTCATTGCATGTATGTTCTTTTCACTAACAACAACTGGAGACATTGCATGTGTGTTCTTTTCACATACCACATATGGATCCACTAGTGTCATTGCATGTGTTCTCTTTTCACAATCCACCTATGGATCCACCAGTGTCATTGCATGTGTGTTCTTTTTAGTAACAACAACTAGAGTCATTGAAATGTGTGCTCTCTTCAGAGACCACCCATGGATCCACCAGTGTCATTGCATGTGTGTTCTTTTCACTAACAACAACCTGTGTCATTGCATGTGTCTTCTTTCACATACCACATATGGATCCACTAGTGTCATTGAAATGTATGTTCTTTTCACTAACAACAACTGCAGTCATTGCATGTGTGTTGTTTTCACATACCACATATGGATCCACCGGTGTCATTATATGTGTGCTCTTTTCACTATCCACCTATGGATCCACCAGTGTCATTGCATGTGTGTCCTTTTTAGTAACAATAACCAGAGTCATTGAAATGTGTGTCCTTGCATGTGTGTTCTCTTTAGATACCACACATGGATCCACTAGTGTCATTGCATGTATAATCTTTTCACTAACAACAACTGGAGTGATTGCATGTGTGTTCTTTTCACATACCACATATGGATCCACTAGTGTCATTGCCTGTGTGCTCTTTTCACAATCCACTTATGGATCCACAAGTGTCATTGCATGTGTGTTCTTTTTAGTGCCAACAACCAGAGTCATTGAAATGTTTGTTCTTTTCACATACTACCTATGGATCCACTAGTGTCATTGAAATGTTTGTTCTTTTTACTGACAACATCCAGAGTCATTGCATTTGTGTTCTTTTCACATACCACATATGGATCCACCGGTGTCCTTGAAATGTGTGTTCTCTTCAGAGACCACACATGGATTCACCAGTGTCATTGCATGTATGTTCTTTCCACTAACAACAACTGGAGTCGTTGCATGTGTGCTCTTTTCACAATCCACCTATGGACCACCAGTGTCATTGCATGTGTGTTCTTTTTAGTAGCAACAACCAGAGTCATTGAAATGTGTGTTCTTCTCACATACCACATATGGATCCACTAGTGTCATTCCATGTGTGCTGTCTTCACAATCCACACATGGATCCACCAATGTCATTGCATGTGTGTTCTTTTTAGTAACAACAACCAGAGTCATTGCATGTGTGTTCTCTTCAGAGACCACACATGGATCCACCAATGTCATTGCATGTGTGTTCTTTTTACTAACAACAACCAGAGGCATTGAAATGTGTGCTCTCTTTAGAGACCACACATGGATCCACCAGTGTCATTGCATGTATGTTCTTTTCACTAACAACAACTAGAGTCATTGCATCTGTCTTATTTTCACATACCACATATGGATCCACCAGTGTCATTGCATGTATGTTCTTTTCACTAACAGCAACTGGAGTTATTTCATGTGTGTTCTTTGCACATACCACATATGGATCCACCAGTGTCATTGCATGTGTGCTCTTTTCACAATCCACCTATGGATCCACAAGTGTCATTGCATGTGAGTTCTTTTTAGTAACAACAACCAGAGTCATTGAAATGTGTGTTCTTTTCACATAGCACCTATGGATCCACGAGTGTCATTGCATGTGTGTTCTTTTTAGTAAAAACAACCAGAGTCATTGCATGTGTGTTCTTTTCACATACCACATATGGATCCACCAGTGTCATTGAAATGTGTGTTCTCTTTAGAGACCACACATGGATCCACCAGTGTCATTGCATGTATGTTCTTTTCACTAACAATAACTAGAGTCATTGCATGTGTGTTCTTTTCACATACCACATATGGATCCACCAGTGTCATTGCATCTGTGCACTTTTCACAATCTACCTATGGATCCAGAAGTGTCATTGCAAGTGTGTTCTTTTTAGTAACAACAACTAGAGTCATTGAAATGTTTGTTGTTTTCACATACCACCTATGGATCCACCAGTGTCATTGCATGTGTGTTCTTTTTAGTAAAAACAACCAGAGTCATTGCATGTGTGTTCTTTTCACATACCACATATGGATCCACCAGTGTCATTGAAATGTATGGTCTCTTCAGAGACCACACATGGATCTATCAGTGTCATTGCATGTATGTTCTTTTCACTAACAAAAACTGGATTCATTGCACGTGTGTTCTTTTCACAGTCCACCTATGCATCCACCAGTGTCATTGCATGTGTGTTCTTTTCACAATCCACCTATGGATCCACCAGTGTCACTGCATGTGTGTTGTTTTTAGTAACATCAACCAGAGTCATTGCAATGTGTGTTTTTTTCACATACCACCTATGGATCCACAAGTGTCATTGAAATGTGTGTTCTTTTTACAAACAACAACCAGATTCATTGCATGTGTGTTCTTTTCACATACCACATATGGATCCACCAGTGTCATTGAAATGTGTGTTCTCTTCAGAGACCACACATGGATCCACCAGTGTCATTGCATGTATGTTCTTTTCACTAACAAAATTTGGAGTCATTGCATGTGTGTTCTTTTCACAGTCCACCTATGGATCCACCAGTGTCATTGCATGTGTGTTCTTTTCACAATCCACCTATGGATCCACCAGTGTCACTGCATGTGTGTTGTTTTTAGTAACAACAACCAGAGTAATTCCAATGTGTGTTTTTTTCACATACCACCTATGGATCCACCAGTGTCATTGAAATGTGTGTTCTTTTTATAGACAACAACCAGAGTCATTGCATGTGTGTTCTTTTCACATACCACATATGGATCCACCAGTGTCATTGAAATGTGTGTTCTCTTCAGAGACCACACATGGATCCACCAGTGTCATTGCATGTATGTTCTTTTCACTAACAACAACTGGAGTCGTTGTATGTGTGTTCTTTTCACATACCACATATGTATCCACCAGTGTCATTGCATGTGCGCTCTTTTCATAATCCACCTATGGATCCACCAGTGTCATTGCATGTGTGTTCTTTTTAGTAACAACAACCAGAGTCATTGAAATGTGTGTTCTTTTCACATACCACCTATTGATCCACCAGTGTCATTGAAATGTGTGTTCTTTTTACTGACAACAACCAGAGTCATTGCATGTGTGTTCTTTTCACATACCACATATGGATCCACCAGTGTCGTTGAAATGTGTGTTCTCTTCAGAGACCACACATGGATCCACCAGTGTCATTGCATGTATGTTCTTTTCACTAACAACAACTAGAGTCATTGCATGTGTGTCGCAACTAATTAGCCGTCGCAACTACACTGGGCCTACGTCCTTACCCTTATCCCCTTAACCTCGGGCTGCGTTGAATGAGCTATGCGGAACCCACCAGCGGGAGATCCACCCGGATTTGCGCAATCCCGAAGGGAGGCAGCGCTTCTGGGCAGTTCTTGGGCGTATGACCTCCACCGTTATCGATGCAGCGCGCCGTGAAGAATCCATGAGGAGGAGGAACGTTGTCGGGAACGTCGGCATCGATTCCGACGTGGAGGAAGCTGGCGGCGACGCGGACAATGTCGTCAATGATGGAGACTATGGGGGCGTCATAGTCGATTAGGGTCACTTAAGAATAAATTAAATCTATGTACGGTATCTTAATGCGCTCTTTGGATCTGGGTCACCTGAGTCATGGTCGATTATCATCATAATCTATATATGTTGGCCATGTTTTAGTTGTCTTTGTCTTTGAAACTAGTCGATCGAAACTCGTCCGATCCTGAAAATAAAGTTCGCGCGTTCCCTGGCATATCTGATGGGACAATACGCTGACTCTGCTCCCAGCACTTGATGGCACAGCCGTAATTTGGAGGGCGTCTGAGGAGAAGGGATTGAGCGTGTTGTAATAGTGTACTACTCCTGTCTAGATATAACTGACTTTGTTTTTTTTAGATATTTAATAAATGTGTCTATACCCAAAACATGTCTAGATACATGTTTTAGGTTTCTCTGTCTTTCAAACTAATCAAAAGTCGTCAAATTCTAAACAAAGTCATTACGTTCACACCTGATGGGACAATACAGTGACTCTGCTACTTGATGGCACAACCATAATTCTGGCGTGCGCCAGAGGAGATGGGAATGTAAGGGAGATGGGTACTAGTAGCCACGTCCAAACGTAGGTAAAAATTAATGTAATAATATTTAAAAAAATGTAATCTAGTCCACATGACCCCATCACAGAAACGTTGCACGCGCCAGAGATAAATAAAGACGACACGGCTAGTTTAGTTTCAATGATATAATTCAACATACGACGTTACTGTGCCCGCATCTTTCTGCTCCTCTTATTAGTCTGCTAGCCCACGCTGCATTAAGCATCAGTTGATGAGGATAAAAAAATGATAAAATGACAAATAAAACAATTTTTAAGCTTACCATTCATCCGGAGAATCGTACAAAGATGAAATTGGCAGGGATTTATTATTTCTCCCGCAGTTAGCCGAAAGATCCTCAAGAACATCCTCAATCACCCCTATAACTTCTTCATATTCTAATACACCTCTATTATTTGCCCTTTCCTCCCCGTTCCGCTTACCCTTTTTTTTCTTTTCACACCTTTTTCTCGCCGCACCTCCACTTCTTCATAAATTGGCTGCTTACGTACGTTTTCCTCTGAGTGCTCATCACCGTCTTCGCGCTGCTCTTCCGCCAGTTCTGGCTGAGAAGCCTCATTTTCTGCCATCGGGGTGTGAACAGGGACAATAGCATGTGTAACTGGGTTTTTGCACAACCTCTTGATATGGCCGAATCCGCCACAACATCCGCATTTCCTTTTCCTAGCTCCTAGCCTTGGACCTTTATCGGTGGAGGCTTCGATCCTTAGCTTTCTAGGCCTCCCAGGTGGCTTCCTAAGAACTGGTGGTTGCAGTTTGAACCCTGGATCGACAATATCCCAATCATTTTCATCGGCCATAGGTGGTACGTTTTCTGCATAAGTTGCAGCAAACTTGTCCATGGAGAAATAGTTGTCGACATATTTCTCTATTTCGGCTCCATTACCTCTAAGATTTAAGATGAAGTAAATTGCATGGTGACATGGCAGACCAGTAATCTGCCACTGCCTGCATGAACAAGTCTTGTTTCCAATGTCTGAAGTGTACCTACGTTCACTTCCAAGCTTGTATTCTGCATAAACCTCATCCAATGTTCTGGAACTTATGACCACCCTCATCTTTATCGTTCTCATTGCCCTGGTTCTTGCATTCAGTAACATCACCACCTTTGGAACTATTTTATGGCCTAAAAAATTTCTTGCACAAATTCTTTGCCTTAAATCTATCTTCACCGTTATGCACTGTCTTATTGCATCCAACAAAATAAAACTTCCAAGTGTCTTCATGCCCGAAATCTTATCATTGAAACTCTCTGCCAAATTATTGCATACAAAATCCCCCTTGCTTAACTCACCATACTTGCTTCTGGCCCATAGCTTGGTGTGATGTTCCTCAAGGTAGGTTTTCACCTTTGGCACTACATACATGTTCTGCAAGTAAGTAACATGCGTGCTTGGGATGTATGTGTATGCTGATCGCCACAAGTCCTCTTCAAAGATATGTCCTTTGAACTTCTTCGTGAAGTTAGTAGCGAGGTGTCGCATGCATTCCCTATGCTCAACCCCAGGAAACACAGCATCAACACCATTCTCAAGACCCTCGGATGCACCGGTGTGTATCACTAAGCCTTCAGGGTGACCAATTACTTCCCGTAGTCTC
This sequence comes from Avena eriantha, assembly GCA_910589775.1. Classification (NCBI taxonomy): domain Eukaryota; kingdom Viridiplantae; phylum Streptophyta; class Magnoliopsida; order Poales; family Poaceae; genus Avena; species Avena eriantha. The sequence goes on from CAJUXJ010000890.1 coordinate 173,523, forward strand.
TGCATGAACCATGTCCAGCTTTCATTTGATTCACCCTCAAGAACAGCATAAGCTACGGGTAGAAGGCAATTATGCGCGTCCAAAGCACAAGAAGAAGCAACATGTCCCCTGAACTTCCCTGTTAAAGAAGTTGCGCCTATTGCCAAGTATGGTCTGCAGCCGTCTAGGAATGCCTTCCAGCATGCCTTCAGGCAGACAAAACATCTCCTGAAGCATATCTTATCTGCCTGCTTATACCTGACCCCCCTCGAGACCTTTTCTCTCCCTTTCACAACCTCGTAATCGATGTCAACAACACTACCAGGTGATGTTTTCTCTACCTGAGCTTTGAAACTATACAACATATGAAAACTGTCATTCCACTTGCCTTGAATGAAGTCTAGAGCCATCTCCTTCCCATCAAAGACTTTGTGGTAAGGAATCAGAACGTTAAACTTTTTGCTAATCTTTGCTCTGACTTCAGCAGGTCCAATGTTATGATCCTGCCTCACCCAGTCAAGTAGGGAAGTTGGTCTAATTTTACCACTTGGTAGTCGTTGGTCTAATTTTACCACTTAAAGAAGTATTAGGGAAGTTGTGTTTCTTCGTGTTTACTTTGATCTGCATTTGATAAGAATCCAAATAATTCAGAGCTAGTTATCAGCAGAATAAATATGAGAAAGACTGAAACTAAATGTAGCTATTGCAACCTGAAATGGGTGTCCACCCCACATTGGAGATGCATGTAATCTCCATTTACACACATTACTTTCCCAACAGTGCACCCTAAATCTCTTTTGGTCGCTCTTTTCAATGATAAATTCGAACCCAACTCTGATTGCATAGGTTGCAACTGCATATCTGCAGTCCTCCACATTATTAAAGATAGTCCCCTCATCAATTGTAGGATTGTCGTTGTCAAAGTGTATCACTGGCCTGTCCATGTCTTTGTAGTCGTATCTACATCACATTTCCACATCTTCACATTCCTCTTCCTCATCAGTCCCATAGTCAGGCTCAAAGTTCGAAACAACCAAATATTCCCTACTCTCCATCCTATCAGGGTCAGCAGCCAAGTCTGGATATGCTTTCCCATCATCATCCGCACCGCCACACGTTTCAGTGCCTTCATGCTTGCTTGACATCCTGTGGTTACCAACACATATCCTTGCCATCACCACTGGACTAGAAACGCTAATTGGGGTATGCAGATAATGAATCACAGTTCTTACCCTTTGATGTGGACGCACGACACCTTCTCCGGGATCCATACCTCCAAAGCTCTGCACCCCGCTTCCTCTCCCCCCGTTTTGTTGTCCTCTATGCTCTCCAGACTTGAAGGAGATTCCATGCTCTCCAACCGCGCAGGACCCATATCCGTGCTGTCAAGCCTCACAAGATCCATCTCCGAGCGGGATCCGGATCACCAGCGTCGTTGGGCCCCTAACCCAGCGGCCGACTCTTGGTTTTCGTTTCCAGACACGCCTAGGCGGTGGGCGGCGGCAAGGAGACAGGGCAGGGAGGGGAGGGGACATGAGGGGATGGCAGGGAGGGGAGGGCGGGAGGACGACGGCCCAAGGGGACAATGAGAGCGGTGCACGACTGAGCGGAGTGGCGGCGGCAGGAGCGGAGCGGAGCTGGTTGCGACAAAGCATGGAAAATTGCACAATAATGTGTTGGTGGGTGGCACCAGCCCTCGAACCTTGGACGCTCGCCATCGAAGGTGGAGGAGGCAGGCCCGCCTGTCAGAAAACATGCCACCTGTCAGCGCACTATGCACGGGGAGCACTTCATGGAATTTTTTAACATGTCCCACATGTTAGTTTGTTTGATAAAAACTTGCATGCAGTGCATGGCTGGTTCACGCGCTAGTTCCGAAAAAAAGCACGTTGATCCAAACTTGAATTGGCCATTCCGCTTCTTCTCCCCCGTCTCCTCGTCTCCTCACAGTGGCAGTTCCGCTTCGTCTCCCTCGTCTGTTATCCTCTTCTTATTCTCCTCGCAATGGTAGTTCTTATTTCTTCCTCAATCAAAACATTCCCGCACGTAAGCCATGGCTAGTAGCCGGATGAAGAGGAACAAGGCCGATCTCCCGGCTGACCCACTTCACAAGATCGCCGACTATTTGCTGGAGAAAGAGGAGTACGTCGACACCTATGCTGCTTGTCGGGAAGTCTGCACCGATTGGCGCCGCACTTTAAAGGTGCCCGAATTCCATCTCAACAACTGGATCATGATAGATCACACACTTCCAGACGTTGACGACTTCACCTTCCTCAACCTCGCCACTAGTCGTTGCTTCAGGACAAATCTAATGGACGTCCATCGCAGGTTCACATTCACATCCAATATTTATTGGTATTTTCCGTTGTAAACATCTCAGTGCTAACGGATGCCCTCTTCTTCCAAAAGATTCTACTTCATCAGTGTTTCTCATGGCGTCATCGTGCTTGCTCGGAGGGTGGAGTCGTACTAGATTCGGCTTCTAAACCCAATCACTCATAAGTCAAACACTGAGTTTCAAGCACACATACCATCTGATCCTGTTCAATCTGTCGTCGTGACGAAGTCCCCGACGATGGTGTTCGTTTTCACTAATTATCCAGATCGTATTGCATGGAACGATGAGAGCACCCCAAAGGGGCAAATCAATGAATCATTTAGAGAAGGATTGTATTCGCCACCTCCTGCTATGCTTCTAGACTGCATGACGACATTCCGAGGGGAAGTATATGCATTACTTGAGAATGGAGACATCTTGTCGACCAACATCAAGTTAGAGCAGCGCGCGAGCACTGTCACGATGGCCAAAATAATTTCGGCCCTAGTATTTGAATAGGTACGTGGAACTTACAAATTTTACCTTGTGGAGTCAGATGGTGATCTTCCTCTTGTGTTGAATCAGGATTTCGCCAAAGGGCAAGCGGTGTTGTACCGGGTGGACATGGAGAACCGCTCTCTCGAGGCCGTCGGTGACATTGGAAGTCGTGCCCTCTTTGTTGATTACAGTCGGTCTATCTCCATTGACACCAGGTTACACCCCATAGTCAAACTCGGTTGCATATACTACAAGAATTATATCAGACTGTACGGTCATGAGGTTCAAGCCTGGAAGAGGAACCAACAATGACGTATGGCTTAAGTCTGGAACATACACCGAGGCCTTACCCTCTGGACGAGATAATGGCAGCACATTGCAGACGGAGAGAGTTCTCTGAATGTGTGTTGCAGCACGCGGGAGCAGACGACGATGAAATATATAGGGGAGAATGAATCCTATATTCATCCTAGGTTATTTGCTAGCATTTTTAGGTCTATTTTTCGAAGTAGAAATTTGTACTGTATTTATATTATTCCGATGAGCAGTATGTGTATTAACTTTCAGACAAAATTGTAATGTATTTAAATTTAGTACTTTCAGAATTCAAAGTATTTATTTTTAGTAGCTTCTTTCAGAATTCTCTATGTTCGACATGGGCTTCAGCTCAGCGCCGGAATTCAGGTCCCACATGGAAAATTGCACAATAATGTGTTGGTGGGCGGCACCACCCCTCGAACCTAGGATGCGTGCCGTTGAAGGTGGAGGGGGTGGACCCGCCCGTCAGAAAACATGCCACGTCGGCATCCCCTGTTTCTGATGCCCTTTAAAAAATAAAACACGCCATGTCGTTATCCCCTGTCTCTGATGGTGTTGCTACACTCGACGGTACATGGTGGCATATAAATAATATCGTATAAACATAAGGGCACGGTCGTCAACATTTCTAAAATGAAACCCGGTCCCGTCTCCTACCTGTCCTGGTACATTGCCCGATGAGGTTGATAGCCACGACCGATCTTTTTAATACGTTCGCACTCTCATGCTGAGAAGGGAAATAAAGATTGAGCTGTTAATGCAATGAGTGTCGAATTATTACCTTCTAAGAAAATGGGAAATGGTTATTTTCACGCGTGCCCGTAGTCCAAACCTACTGTCAGTCTTTCACTCCCCTTCTCCGACTAACCACAGTTCACCTTGCGCAGCTCCTCCGCGCCGCACTAACTAGGGTAACATGGCCCCACCTAAGCCGCCGCCACCGCCGCGACAACCGCCAAAACTGGGTATTTAGCCCCTCTAAGGCAGGCCATGCACTACAAGGAATCTAGCTATATATGACCCTCCATTTTCGTCACAGAATCGTCACAATAGTCAGTTTATGACGATTCTATGACGATTTTGAGATCGTCGAAAGCTGAGCGTCGCAAATGAACCATGATGACGATTTTTGCGAAATCATCATAACCGTCTATGACGATATTGCATCGTCATAACCATTATGACGATTCCATATCGTCACGGACTGTCTAGTCTTGCTAGGTCAGATCCTGCCAGGTCAGATCCTACGTGGCTTATCCGACGTGGCAAATCTATGACGAAATGAGATCGTCGTAGTGTGAAATCAGCCCAGTCCATTTTATGGTCTAAATGGGCTGAGCCCAATAATTCAAGCCTTTTATTTACTATGCCTTGGCCTCTATTTCTCTTTTGGGCCTTGCCTTCTTACGGTCCACTTATCTATTTTCACATTTGTTTTTGGTATTCCTGAATTGTTTCTTCAATATAATTTGGGCCATAGCCTTTTTAGAGCCCAACTACATTTCATCCTGTTTAGATTGCTGCGATTTAACTAGAATTTGCATTGTCAATTCTGGAATTTGCTTCAGCCAGGCCATACATCAAGAAAATATACAAGAATTTGGATAATCAGCAAATACACAACAATCAGATAATTTATCTGCAAATAGCAGGTTCACAAGTGCACATGCAAGATTACAATTCAGTATTACATTAACGTATCAGCAAATAGCACCAATTACAACATTGGATACGCAACACCAAATTAATCAAGGAATAGACAACTCGACACCACTAGCTCTAGGATCACCAAGTGCACATCCAGGATCATCTCGTACCAAAATGGTGCTACCATTCTCAACACCACTAGCTCCTGTAAAAAACAAGAAATTATGGTTACGACTATCAAGTCGAAATGAATGCAATATCTTTTAACAATAAGATAAAATAGCAGGAAACAAAATAAAACACAAATCTACAAGCAGCTAGAGTCTAATCCTAAAGCATGAGGGCATGGATAACTGTCATCAACGGCAATGAAATAACTCTTAACAAATATTATTTGGCTGAACATTAACATAAGCATCAAGTGAGCATGTATAGAATACATGCATTCATCCTCAACTAAGTTAGTTCATCCACCTGAACTACTTCAGAGGACGTTGAGGAACTGACAAATATCCCTACATGGGAGTACTGAAATTCCTAAAAGAGATGTAGATGCATTGTGAAGCATATCAGCAAAATAATATCTCATGTAACCATGCTATGAATTCCTAGCATATAAGCTATTCTTATTGATTAGTCCAGTGTGCGAACAGTCTGTTGCAACAACAAAAAGGTTGTACATAACTGAAATTTCAAATGTTCATATTGCAAACACTAAGAGAAAGCTATGTACGAGAAGGTTCAAAAACTACAAGTACCAAAGCATGACTTCTATATTGAGCAGGTCAAAGAATGCCATACCTTGTAAAACAGAATTTTCGGCAATCCCAATATCTTTCGAAAGATATTCAAGTGCGCCATTGACCATGCTGCAGCAGCATAGGTACAAATGAGATACTCAATTTTTCTATACAATAGTATTGGGAAATTGTATTGCCGAGTAGGAAACTGTGCATGGGATTTTTTTACTCTACGGTGTAATAAAAAAAACATACCCAAGATGGTAGCCAAATAGAATTGCCTCCACACAAGCAACACCAACATACAACAGAACATTTCCAAAATAGTTGATTTGAACCTTCTCAGGTACAATATCTTCAGGATCAACTAGACATGGTAGCATATGAGTTGAGATCAGTTGACATGTTTAAAAGTGTATTCCAGTTCCAACTTGCAGAAAAGAAACGAAACAAAACGAAACTATGAATATCTTCTATTTGAAACAAAACCAATTCATACTAGCACCTGATATGAAAAGCATAAAGTAACTAGTTGCATTAAGCAAGAAAACTGCTTGGTAGTATCATGAGCAATGCCTAGCATTTATTAAAAACTGGAGTACAGGGTTTTCTTATACAGATCTTTATCACTTATCAGTTACACCATGACTTGGAACAAACAAGTACAACAATAACCAAACTAACATTAGAACGGATCTTACCTACGAAACTAAACCACAACGTTGATACAAGTGCTATCAAGTGCAAAATGTAAATTGGATCTATACTATGGTGAGAGAGATAGACACCCGAAAAGCCACTTGTGCAAAGCAAGTTACACGTCAAGCGTGGAGCAAGTCTCATGTGCGATGACATGTAAGGTTAGCCCGAGCCGCTTCATCCCACCATACCGCAAGATGCAAAGTACACAAATCAAAAGACGGCACGAGCACCAACACCCACAAAACCATTGTGTTCTACTCGTGAACCAGATCTACGCATAGATACGGCTCTGATACCACTGTTGGGTTCGTAGCATGGAAAACAAAAAAATTCTACCACAAGCACGAACAAAACCCAGATCTAATCTAGATAAAACCCAAGATCTAATCTATTAGACATGTGCAACGAGATAGATCTGTACTAACCCTTGTAGACCCGAAAGCGTTACGAGATTGGATCTCGTGGTTGATGTAGTCGATCACTTGCCGATCTCAAGATCGAGTGGACGATCCTTCCACCGCCGCGTTCCGGCAGCGCTTCCGCAGTCGGTCACACGTGCGGAGTCGAAGCAGACCTTCCTTTCCCTGTTCCAGCGAGCAGCGGAGGTAGTAGATCTCTCCATGGAATCCCAGCAGCGCGACGGCGTGGTGGTGGTGGTGGAGTAGAGGATTCTGCAGGGCTTCACCTAAGCCTGAGCAGAAGGAAGGAGGAGGAGAGAGGCGGCTGGGGGCAAGAGTGGAGGAGCAAGGGGGTGGCGCCTCCACTCCTCTATATATAGAGGGAGGGGTGCGGCTTAGGGTTCCCACCCCTAGGCCCACCCCCTAGGGCCGGCGCACAAGGGAGCTTGGGGGGAGAGTCCTTCCCCCAAGTTTCCCTTTTAAATTTCCCTTCATCCGTTTTTCCTTTCTTGGTTTTCAAGTAAACTCCAAAAAATCTTCTAGAACCTTCCTGAACATTCCGAAACCTTCTAGAACCCCCATATAAATACTCCAGAACATTTCCTAACTTAGAAAATGATCTCCATTATATGAATCTTATTCTCCGGACAATTCCGGATCTCCTCGTGATGTCCCGGATCCAATTCGAGACTCCGAACAACATTCGGTCTCCAACGCATATTCCATATCTACCTAAACAGCATTGAACCTTAAGTGTGTCACCCTACGGTTCGTGAATATGTAGACATGATGGAGACACCTCTCCGCTCAATGACCATCAGCGGGATCTGGAGATCCATAACGGCTCCCACATACTCAACGATGACTTCGTGATCGATAGAACCATTAACATACGAAACCAATTCCCTTTGTCACGTGATACTATACTTATCCGAGGTTTGATCGTTGGTATCTCCATACCTAGTTCTACCTCGTTACTGATAAGTACTCTTTACTCGTTCCATGTTATGTCATCCCTTGTGACCCAGTCACATGCTTGCAAGCTAACTAGATGACATTCCACCGAGAGGTCCCAGAGTATATCTATCCGTCATATGGATGGACAAATCCCAATCTTGGTCCATGCGCTTCAACACATACTTTCAGAATACCCAATGACACCTTTATAACCACCTAGTTACGAAGCGGTGTTTGATGTCATCAAAGTACCCATCCGGTGATGGTGATTAACACAACCTCATGGTCGAAGGATTAGGTTACTATGCATTTGAAAGCTTATAGCAATACGAACTTAATGACTTGATCTTATGCTACACTTACTACGGGTGTGTGTCCATCACATCATTCTCCTAATGATATAACCTTGTTATTAATGACATCCAATGTCCATGATCAGGAAACCATGATCATCTATTAATCAACAAGCTAGTTCAACAAGAGGCTTACTAGGGACTCTTTTACGTTTACAAAACACACATGTATTAGTGTTTCCTTATAATAGAATTATAGCATGGGATGTAAACATTCATCATAAACACAAAGATATAATAATAACCACTTTTATTATTGCCTCTTGGGCATATCTCCAACAGACGAACCCGTTAGCAATCCATAGGCGGCCATTCCTCTGGCCCTGTCCCGCCAGCACGGCAACCTCAAGATCGAAGGGGGCGGTGTCAGGGTTGAAATCTTCGTCGTGCACCTGCTTGTACTTCTCAGGGTACTTCGTACCCCGGATCTTGGCTCCCTCATTGATCCACGAGGAGCCGTCCACAGGCTCGTCCAAGGTGGGCATCTTCTTCCAAATGGCAAACATGGACGGCTCCACACCTGTCTTTACATTCTGCAAATGAGAGGACAAAGATAAGTGAAGGGGGACTCCCTTGCGGAGTAAAGAATAACATGAGAAGCAAAAATAAAGAAAGCATTTTCTCACCTATTTTTGCCTGACAAGGGCGAGGGGGATGGTGCCTTGGCGGTGTGATCCACCCTTCATCTCCTCTTGCCTCTTCTTTGCGGCCTCGTGTCTCTTGAGATACTCGGCGTGTGTCCACCACGCTACCATCGTCGTGAAGCACCTCATGTCATTACCGACTAACTGAGGAGGGTTCTACATCCACAAGTTACATGTATTAGTACAACATGAAATAGATGAAGGTCAAGAAATAAATAAAACAGAAACACAACTACCTGCAGGTACTACCATGGCTCGAAGAGCATGTCCCGGGCTTGACTCTTGTTCATCCAGATCTTACGATCGCCAAACCAGTTGCGGACAGTGTTCACGCGTGCCTCGTAGTGCATGTCTTGCACCTTCCTCTTGGCAAGCTCGTTCACGATCGCCATGCACTCCCTTGAGTTCTCCCTGTGCATGTCGAAGTAATTCTACAAGTATGCACACAGGAAAAAAGGAGTCAAAGCCACGAGTCAAAACCGCGTTGATTTAATTATGACAAGTGAAACAAACTTACCTAGAACAGAACTTGAATCTTCTCCGCCATGTGGTTGTACTTTTTAGTCGGATCCGGGGCGTAGTGGTAATGCTTCCAAGTCCAAGCTACATCCTCCTGACCATTTGGGAGAGTGACAATCCTAGGAAAAACCGCTTGAACCAGGGCTCCAAGGATGCTCGAGCAGCCATGATATGGCTTCATTCCATCCTCATATAGAAAGGAACTGCAAAATGAAAAATCATAATCAGTATGTGATGAAAATTCCAATATATGGTTAGCGGGTCAAATAATGTACCTCTTCCCAGCGGGTACGAGAACCTTATGCGCATAGGCATAAGGTAGATTGGGGAGTCTCGCAACCCCACGCCGATACGGAGCCTTGCTCCATGGCGTAAGCCGCGAGCCCATAGCCGCGTACGCCTCAAGGTACGATGTCTCATCCTTCGGAGGATCCCACCTCAAGGTCATGTCAAGCTCGTAGGGTAAAGACCCCAACCCCTCGTCCTCCGACTGCTCCGACTGCGCCTCATCATCATCCTCCTGGTCCTCATCCTCCTACTGGTCCTCCTCCTCCTCGTCCTGGCCCTCCTCCTCCTCCTGGTCCACCATGGCCGGGGGGGACTAGGATTCCTCCCACGCCTCCCATGCCCCCGTCGCTGTGAAGTGCACGGTGGAGGACTAGCACGCTCTCTCGAAGCCGATGTTGAAGCTTTCGAACCACCCTTTTTCGAACCACCCTTTTTTGAACCACCACTCACAAGGTCAACCAAGCTTTTCAGCTTTTTTGTAACGCCCTTTCCCCTGACATCTTTCAATCACCTCCAAAACAGAATGAAAAGAGTAGTTTATTAGTACACATTAAAAGCAACAATGAACATAATTAGATGAATAATAGTAAAAGCAACACTGATGAAAATAGATGAATATTAGTAAAAGCAACAATGATGAAAATTGATGGATATTAGTAAAAGCAACAAAATTTATTACATAGCATAGAGTTCTTTCAAATACAACAGCCCGACAAACAGTACTACATAGATTAGTCTCATATTATTACTACTACATACATCAGAAGCTTGTGTCAGGATTACGAATTGGAACACATGTTTCATCATCGCTATCATTCTCAGGCCACCAATAATCATCCACGAAACCTGGAGGTGGTCCCTGTGGAGCGTTGACATCATGGCCTGCACGGAACGCCTCGAGCAAACTCACATCTTGTTGTTTGTGAACCTCCTCAACTTCATCTTGCACAGTGTTTTCCTCTTTGGCTTCTTGGTCATCGTCTACGACCATGTCACTATCGGCGGACAAGTTGATAGTGAATTGCCCGGGGAGCCCTTCTTCCTGATAAAACTCGCCATCATTTGTTGAAGGGTCTAGGCGGCGGTAATCATCCTTGTTTGGCAAGGGCGGCATGTTGCGTGTCAGTTCCGTCATCACAACATCCTAGTCCATTAGACATTTTGTAGGGTTTTGGCATGGGTACAGAAGATAGAATACTTGGAAGGCTTGAGTAGCCAAAATATAGACATCATCTCCCGCATAAACGAAACTTCTCTTAACTTTGACCAGTCCAATTTCAGGATCTTGTTTCACCTGATGTGTGTCAAACCAATGGCATTTTAATACAACGGGCTTTAGCCCTTTGCCAAAACCGTAATTCAACTCATATATACCCTCGACTCTTCCATAATACTGGAGGCCATCTGAGCCTTCACAAAAGATCCCGCTATTTGTTGTCTTACGGTTGGGCCGGACAATTGTGTATTCATGGGTATGGAAGCGATACACATTCACTCCATAAGCATTGAACATGTCAACTGAATGGTTAAAGCCCCTAGCAATATTTCTTACCTCGGGATGCATATCTTTGTCAGTATTTGCCTACAAGTTAGCACGAGAAGTTTAGCACGAGAAGTTTAGAACAAGAAGTTGGATGGAATGGTACCAAACCACAGAACCAACTGATGAAACTGAAACCACCACCCTTATCAAATAGATCCTGCTCCTCTTTCGGGTTAGGATCCCTAACTGGATTCTTCCAATATGCACGCTTGAACCCTCTATACCAATTTAAAGAAGAAGAGTTAGGCACGGACATAGGAGCAACTGTTTGCGAAAATATAAAGGGTGAGCACTTACTCGATGTACAGCTTCACTTCATCCATGGTGTTCAAGACATACGACTGGTTCAACTCCCGCTTAGGTTTTTTCATGATGAACTTCTTCGTGCCACTTGATTTGCCACCAAGCCCTTTGAAGATCCTAAGCTTGGGTACATCCTCAGGGTTGGCGGCATTGTAATGGGAGACTGGGTTGTGCTTTGTGGCAATGTTGGCATCATAGTGCTTGGTGCTAAAGTTTGCAACCTCCTCATTAAGGACTGACTCATCTATGGATGCCTCGATCTTGCATTTATTGCCTGTTTTTGTACGAAGCCTCTGTGTTACTCTCTCCGGTGGATACTTCCAATGGGCCCACACAGGTCCCCCCTTCAAAGCCCTGTCCGCGAGATGCAAGATCATATGTTGCATCAGATTGAAGAACCCTGGCGGAAGGAGCATCTCTAGATCACAAAGCAACTAGGGTGCCTGTTCATGTAGCTTCTCAACCACTTTACGGTCTAACTCCCTAGCACAAATCTGGCGGAAGAAAAAGCTCAACCTCGATAGCACTCGCCAAGTCTCCTCATTGACATAGCCTCGAATCATCATCGACATTATTCGCTCAAGCCATACGTGGTTGTCATGACTCTTGAGCCCTTGTACTCGCAACATTTGAATGTTCGCACCCCTCATCCAGTTGGTTGCGTACCCATCAGGGAAAAACAAACTTTGCGTGATCCACTGGAAGATCTCCCTTTTTTGGGGCTTTGTTGGGCAGAACGGAGCCTTTGGCTTAGACCACCCTTTTATTTCATTGGTTCCAGGTGGCTGCATTTTCAACTTTGGCCTATCGCACCATTGTTCTTGATCAATTCGAGCCTTGATGTTATCCTTCGACTTCTCATTTTGCATTATGGTGCTCCAAAGGGCCTCGCCGATATTCTTTTCGGTGTGCATTACATCAATGTTATGCGGGAGGTCAAGATCCTCAAAGGAGCTTCCATAAGCATGGAATGTGGGTCCACTGGTGCGTGTCCCCATATCCCACGAAACCATTCCCATCAGGCTTAGGCTGGAGAGCTTCTAACTTAGCCTTGATTTCCTTTCTCGTCTTCAGACGTGGCTTTGGATCATGGACAACACGACCTTTCTTGAACCTCTTTTTATCATTCCTGTATGGATGATTCGGCTCAAGGAACTTTCGATGTTCAGCAAAGCAGGAATACTTGCCTCCCTTCGACAGCCAGAAGAAAGTCAGATCCTGCATGCACACGGGGCAAGGCCACTTCCCATGCATACACCAGCCGTAGAACAACGCACGTGCTGGTAGGTCATGCAGGGAGGTGTGGTACCAGACATACATATCAAAGTGCTCCTTGTTTGCACCGTCATATATTCGGATCCCGTGACCTTCCCAGCCACAAAACAAGTCATCAACCAGCGGTTCTAGATACACATTCATGTACTTACTAGGGTATTTTGGTCTGGGGATTATCATCGACACAAACATGTTCTCTGATCTCATGCAGACGCCAGGGGGGAGGTTCAGGGGAATAACAAACACTGGACAACAGCTGTATACTGCAGCCGACATACCATATGGATTGGACCCATCGGTTGATATGGCAACTGCTACGCTCCTCTTGTCACCGGCTTTCTCAGGATATTTCTTGACAAAGTTCTTCCATGCACTACCATCTGACGGATGTATCATCTTGTCAATGTATCTATTCCCTTCTACTTCCCACTGCATCTGCTAGGCAGTATCCTCGGTCATGATGAGCTGTTGGATCCTCGGTAGCACTGGAAGTTACCGGAGGATGTTTTGGGCAACCCCGGTCTGCCTCTTCTGACCATCACCATTGGGATCGACCTCAAAGTACCTAGAGGATTTGCAGTGGATACAATAATTTGTCTTAGCATGCTCCTTTCTGAATAGCATGCATCCCTTTGGACAAGCATGTATCGGCTCATATGATATCTTAAGGTCACGGAGGAGTTTGGTTGAATAGTAGAATTTCTCCGGCAAGAGGTGCCCTTTTGGCAGAATGCTGCCAACAACGGCCAGCATATCATCAAAGTCATCTCTGGTCAAGTTCCTGTGGCTCTTGAAGGCCAAAAGGCGAGCGATGGCGTCTAGTTGGCTAACATCTGTATGTGCATGAAGGGGTCTCTACGAGGCAAACAAAGTCTCGTAGTACTTTGCCATGTTTTCCTCCGGCTCCTCACTTGTCTCCGCCTCTACATGAGGGATTTCATGCGCATTAGCATTCACAAAGTTCTCTATGCACCTATCAAAACCAGAATCAAATTCCCCCCTTGGCTGACTTTGCTGCTGACTCTACCGTGACTCCCTCCTAGCACGTTTCGCTAACTTTTCACCATGGAAAGTCCAAGTCTTGTAGGAAGGTGTGAACCCATAATTGACCAGGTGCCTACTAACATCATCCTTCGAATGTGTATTCAGGTTCTTGCATCTTGTACAGGGGCAGAAAATTTTTCTGGGTCTGGTGGGGACAGCAAACGCCGGTTCACGAAGTCCTCAGCCTTTTCTTTCCATTCCATGGTAAAGTCCCACTTACTGACATAGCCCTCATACATCCAGTCACGATTCTCCATCCTCTAATCAGTACGAAAACAGACATATACAATGCTTTCAATTAATCATGCCATTAAATAAATCCGTTATTAGTTCGGTTAATTTTAGTAAATATGGATTTTACGGCATGCATATATACACTTATCGCTCTAATAGGTAAAGAGGGTCCTAGCAACCGCCGGATCTGTAGATTGAGTACGTTCTCCCTGCTCTACCCCGATCTGAGACAGAATTTCGGCAGCGCCTCCCCGCTGCTCTCCCGATACACGTCTCGACAAAAAGCCGAGAGGGATGTGCATCCGGAGAACAACGGAGAGGCGCTGCCAAAATCATGTCTCGGGCTGGAGTAGAACAAGGAAAACGTACCCAAACTATGCATTCGCCGGCTGTCCCGATAAATACCGTAAGAGGTACAGTTCAAAATATGCGAGACCACCAATGCATATTTATCAGCGTAACCCTTACGGCCGGGAAGAGATGCCTAGGTAACGCGAGAAACTTGGTGATCTAGACACGAAAAAAACCTAATTACAAAAGAGGTGAACGGATTGTCACCCTCGAAGCGTGATCGACAGCCCGCGAAGAAGACCAATGACCCTTCGGCAAAATCCCCTTCGACCGGCGGTCCCCCTCAAACACAACACATTTCCTGCACGAAAGAGAATAATTCATTTTAACATACAATTCCTAGTACTTTCATAATGATCCTACTTTTAATTTACTACAAACCCAATAACCTAGTTAGGTATGCATAGCAACATTGTTGGACAAACTTAGCTACAAACTACCACTAAATACAATATATGAGTAACTAAAACTACTCCTAAATCCAAAATATTACTAACTAAACTACCCCTAAATCCAATATATGACTAACTAAAACTATAAATCCAATATATTACTAACTAAAACTACCCCTAAATCCAAAATATTACTAACTAAACTACCCCTAAATCCAATATATGACTAGCTAAAACTACACCTAAATACAATATATTACTAACTGAACTACACCTAAATATATATTACTAATTACTAACTGAATAAAAAGAAGAAAAAACAAAAAAAACTTACCAAACCACGGTGGAGGAGGCGGCCGGCATGCTCGGTGGAGGAGGGGACGGCCGGCGTGCTCGGTGGAGGAGGGGGCGGCCGGTGCGGCTCGATGGAGGAGGGGGGGCGGCTGTGCTGGGCTCCACCTGCGAGCCTACCGAGCTCGGCGGGCCACCGCGGCAGCGTCGGGATGGAGGGAGCAGGGCTGCGGCGGAGCAGGGGGGCTGCGGTGGCGCAGGGGCTGCGGTGGAGCTGGGAGCGGCGGTGCTGGGCGGCGGCAAAGCGGCAAAGGGGCTGGGTCGGCACGGCATCGGGCGGCGGTGGGCAACGAGGGAGCAGCCAGCAATGAGCGAGCGTGCGAGTGGATAGGGCTCGCGTGGGCCCGCGGGCCAACCCTATACCGTGTCTTTGCCGTGTAGATGTGTGTAACACACGGCATCGTTTGCCATGTACACTAGGAATACACACAGCAAAGGCATATTTGCCGTGTACACTAGCAGTACACATGGTAAAGGACCCTGTGTCATGTACATATGTAAAACACACGGCAAAGAACCCTTTGCCGTGTGTATTTCCCTTTACCGTGTGTTTTGGCTAATTTATTATTTTCTTTCGATTATAGTTATTTTAAGTTTTTAGTTTACTTTTTGTTGACTATTTGTTAGTATTAGGTGTGACAATGTGTATACACATACTTGTTTCAACATTAAAAATAGTCTAATCTTCATGTCCCCCCACATATCAGGGTTTCGGAGCGAAGGTCACTCATATGTTAGGGTTCCGCACGAAACCACGCTTCAGGGTAGATCTTGTCACAACATGTTCCCAAACATGGTTTTACATCATCACATGACCTAACCAAGAGCAAAACAAGTGAGGGCTACACCGGGCTACCCCTGTCAGAAGAAAGTCTAGGGAGGTAGACGATCCAAGGCCCGCAGATCAGGGTTCCGCTGGAAGAAGCGCTTCGGGGCATCGGAACACCTCCAAACCATGCATGTGACCCTAGCATGTGTAATGAAGTGTGGTGGCATGCTCAAACCTCCTAAACCTGGTTCCCAAGTATGACCCCCTTCGCAGACATGCGTTGTCCCATAAAAACGAAGTGTCTTCAATCTGACTATTAGGGGGAAACTCCTCGTTTCGGTGAAACCGGGATAGATCTTGTAACAACATGTTCCCAAACATGGTTTTACATCATCACATGAACTAACCAAGAGCAAAACAAGAGAGGGCTACACTGGGCTACCCCTGTCAAAAGAAAGTCTAGGGGGGTAGACGATCCGAGGCCGCGGATCAGGTTTCCGCAGGATGAATCTCTTCGGGGCATCGAAACACCTCAAAACCATGCATGTAACCCTAGCATGTGTAATGAAGTGTGGTGGCATGCTCAAACCTCCTAAACCTGGTTCCCAAGTGTGACCCCCTCCGCAGACATGTGATGTCCCCTAAAAACGAAGTGTCTGCAATCTGACTACTAGGGGGAAACTCCCCGTTTCGCTGAAACCGGGGTAGATCTTGTCACAACATGTTCCCCAACATGGTTTTACATCATCACATGACCTAACCAAGAGCAAAACAAGAGAGGGCTACACCAGACTACCCCTGTCAGAAGAAAGTCTAGGGCGTAGACGATCCGAGGCCCGCAGATCAGGGTTCCGTAGGAAGACGTACTTCGGGGCATTGGAACACCTCCAAACCATGCATGTGACCCTAGCATGTGTAATTAAGTGTGGTGGCATGCTCAAACCTCCTAAACCTGGTTCCCAAGTGTGGCCCCCTTCACAGATATGCGCTACCCATAAAAACGAAGTGTCTGCAATCTGACTATTAGGGGGAAACTCTCCGATTCGGTGAAACCGGGGTAGATCTTGTCACAACATGTTCCCAAACATGGTTTTACATCATCACATGACCTAACCAAGAGCAAAACAAGAGAGGGATACACCGGGCTACCCCTGTCAGAAGAAAGTCTAGGGGGTAGAAGATCCGAGGCCCACGGATCAGGGTTCCGTAGGAAGAAGCTATTTGGGGATCTGAACACCTCCAAACCCTGCACGTGACCCTAGAATGTGTAATTAAGTGTGGTGGCATGCTCAAAACTCCTAAACCTGGTTCCCAAGTGTGACCCCTTCACAGACATGCGTTGTCCCATAAAAACGAAGTGTCTCCAATCTGACTATTAGGGGGAAACTCCCCGTTTCGGTGAAGCCGGGGTAGATCTTGTCACAACATGTTCCCAAACATGGTTTTACATCATCACATGACCTAAACAAGAGCAAAACAAGAGAGGGCTGCACCGGGCTACCCCTGTCAGAAGAAAGTCTAGGGGGTAGACGATCTGAGGCCCGCGGAAGAGCAAAACAAGAGAGGGCTACACCGGTCTACCCCTGTCAGAAGAAAGTCTAGGGGGGTAGACGATCTAAGGCCACGGATCAGGTTTCCGCAGGATGAATCTCTTCGGGGCATCGAAACACCTCAAAACCATGCATGTAACCCTAGCATGTGTAATGAAGTGTGGTGGCATGCTCAAACCTCCTAAACCTGGTTCCCAAGTGTGACCCCCTCCGTAGACATGTGATGTCCCCTAAAAACAAAGTGTCTGCAATCTGACTACTAGGGGGAAACTCCCCGTTTCGCTGAAACCGGGGTAGATCTTGTCACAACATGTTCCCCAACATGGTTTTACATCATCACATGACCTAACCAAGAGCAAAACAAGAGAGGGCTACACCAGACTACCCCTGTCAGAAGAAAGTCTAGGGGGTAGACGATCTGAGGCCCGCAGATCAGGGTTCCGTAGGAAGAAGCACTTCGGGGCATTGGAACACCTCCAAACCATGCATGTGACCCTAGCATGTGTAATTAAGTGTGGTGGCATGCTCAAACCTCCTAAACCTGGTTCCCAAGTGTGGCCCCCTTCACAGATATGCGCTGCCCATAAAAACGAAGTGTCTGCAATCTGACTATTAGGGGGAAACTCTCCGATTCGGTGAAACCGGGGTAGATATTGTCACAACATGTTCCCAAACATGGTTTTACATCATCACATGACCTAACCAAGAGAAAAACAAGAGAGGGATACACCGGGCTACCCCTGTCAGAAGAAAGTCTAGGGGGTAGAAGATCCGAGGCCCACGGATCAGGGTTCCGTAGGAAGAAGCTATTTGGGGATCGGAACACCTCCAAACCCTGCACGTGACCCTAGAATGTGTAATTAAGTGTGGTGGCATGCTCAAAACTCCTAAACCTGGTTCCCAAGTGTGACCCCTTCACAGACATGCGTTGTCCCATAAAAACGAAGTGTCTCCAATCTGACTATTAGGGGGAAACTCCCTGTTTCGGTGAAGCCGGGGTAGATCTTGTCACAACATGTTCCCAAACATAGTTTTACATCATCACATGACCTAAACAAGAGAAAAACAAGAGAGGGCTGCACCGGGCTACCCCTGTCAGAAGAAAGTCTAGGGGCGTAGACGATCTGAGGCCCGCGGATCAGGGTTCCGCAGGAAGAAGCGCTTCGGGGCATCAGAACACCTCCAAACCATGCATGTGACCCTAGCATGTGTAATTAAGTGTGGTGGCATGTTCAAACCTCCTAAACCTGGTTCCCAAGTGTGACCCCCTTCGCAGACATGCGCTGTCCCATAAAAACAAAGTGTCTGCAATCTGACTACTAGGGGGAAATTCTCCGTTTCGGTGAAACCGGGGTAGATCTTGTCACAACATGTTCCCAAACATGGTTTTTACATCATCACATGACCTAACCAACAGAAAAACAAGAGAGGGCTACACCGGGCTACCACTGTCAGAAGAAAGTCTAGGGGGTAGACGATCCGAGCCCCGCGGATCAGGGTTCTGCAGGAAGAAGCGCTTCGGGGCATCAGAACACCTCCAAACAATGCATGTGACCCTAGCATGTGTAATTAAGTTTGGTGGCATGCTCAAAACTCCTAAACCTGGTTCCCAAGTGTGACCACCTTCACAGACATGCGCTGTCCCATAAAAACGAAGTGTCTGCAATCCAACTATTAGGGGGAAACTCCCCGTTTCGGTGAAACCGGGGTAGATCTTGTCACGACATATTACCAAACATGGTTTTACATCATCACATGGCCTAACCAAGAGCAAAACAAGAGAGGGCTACACCGGGCTACCCCTGTCAGAAGAAAGTCTAGGGGGTAGACGATCCGAGCCCCGCGGATCAGGGTTCCGCAGGAAGAAGCCCTTCGGGGCATCGGAACACCTTGATACGTCCAAAACGTATCTACTTTCCCGAACACTTTTTCTATTGTTTCTCCTCTAAACTTGTGTGATTTGGATACAACTAATGCGGACTGACGCTATTTTCAGCAGAATTGCCTTGGTGTCTACTTTTTGTGCAGAAAATTAACTATCAAGAAAAATCCCGGAAAATATGCCAAAAATCCTATTTCACCCAAAGACTCCAGGAGCCAGAATACGAGACGGAGAAGAGCCAGGGGGTGGCCACACCACCTGCTGGCGCGGGCCAGGCCAGGCCGCGCCAGGGGGTGGTGTGGGCCCCCCAGGCACCCCCGCGGCCTCTTTCTTCGCCTATAAGGAGCCTTCTGACCTAAAAACTACGGGGGTTCGACATATTTCCAGAAGGAGTTCCGCTCCGCCGCCACCACCAGATTCCACGAAACAGCACCAGAAAGTCCATTCTGGCACCTTTCCGGGACAGGGAATTGGAGGAGATCATCACCATCATCATCACCATCGCTTCTCCATCGACCATCCATGTTTCCCCCATCTATGAGTGAGTAATCCCCCGCTGTTGGCTATGGGTATGGTAGGGATTGGATGAGATCATTGATGTAATGGCATCAGATTGTCAGGGCATGGTGCCTAGTACCTTTTATTAGGGCTTTATGACTTTGTTGCGACTTGTTGTGCTTAATGCTTGTCACTAGTGCCCGAGTGCCATGATTTCAGATCTGAATATGTTATTGATTCGTTATGATAGTATTGTTCTTGGTCTTATCTGCAAGTTGTATACACACATTGTTGTCCGAAACCTATGGCCCCGAAGTGACAGAAATCGGGATAACTAGAAGGGAATGGCTTTGATGTGAGGATCACAGGTGTTCACGGAGTGTTAATGCTTTGCTCCGGTGCTCTATTAAAAGGAGCACCTTAATTGCCAGTAGTTCCCTAGAGGCCCCGCTGCAAACGGGCTGGCAGGACAAAAGATGTTGTGCAAGTTCTCATTGCGAGCACGTATGACTATATATGGAACACATGCCTAGGATTGTCTAGTACTTGGATGCTTTATCTTATTTATCTGCAATTGCCCTATGTTCTGTTTGCTATGTGAATTGTCTTGTCCATGCAACGCCCGTCCATCCATCCCTATGCCTACCGCACTCGAATCCCACTGTTTACTGCTTTTGTTACTATTGTCTTTGCTTTACTACTTCTGTTACTTTACTATTCCTACTACAAAACTGTTGCTACTGATAAACTGCCGTGAGCAAGATTGTTTCCAGGTGCAGCTGAATTGACAACTCAGTTGTTAAGGCTTATAAATATTCTTTGGATCCCCTTGTGTCGAATCAATAAATTGGGTTTCACTTCCCTCGAAAATACTGCGATACACCCCCTATACTTGTGGGTCATCAATACTATTTTCTGGCGCCATTGCCGGGGAGCATAGTTTATTTATCAAGTTCACTTGGATTCTCTATTGTTCGCTGCTATCCATCCATCATGGGTAAGTCTCGTGATGGCAAGGTTCCTATTTTACCATCCACTACAAGAAGAGGTACAGTTCTGAACACCTCTGCTGCTCTTGATTCACCGTCTATTTTGAGTAAGTTCCTTACACCACCACATACACATGCTACACACACTGCTACTACTGCTGAATCTGAAACTTCTGATGCTTATGATGCTGCTTCTACTGTGCTCGATAAGAGTGGTTCATTAGGTCCTTTCCTAGATGCTACGATTGCTAGAACTATAGCTGGAAATACCGAAACTCCTAATGAAGACACTACAACACCTGTTAGCTCACCTGAGTCTAGTGAGATTTATGATATTGAAGATGGTTATGTTGAGATGACCGATGAGTTTATTAAATAATGTAAGAACACCCATGATAGGAGCGCTGCTAAGAGTCTCCTTGAGAGGCGTACTATTAGACCGAAATTATATCCTGCTGCTAAGTTTGCTGCTTCTCCCATAAATATTATAGATGAAGATTATGATTTCTCTCTCGGTCTATCTTACATAGCTATTGTCGAGAAAGAACCTTTTGTGGGACTAAGAATGAAAGTGCGGGAGCACATATGAATGAACTTTCTACCATGAGTGGCTTGTTTTCTCATAATATTAAGATGTGTACTTACTTTGTTGCTAAGATTTTTCCCTTTTCACTGAAAGGAGAAGCTAAAACTTGGTTTAGTAATTTACCTCCTGGATCTATTGATAGCCCAGAGTGCTTGATTAGTACTTTCCTATAGAAATATTTTCCTCCCAGTGCTAGACATGCTGCAGGAACTTTTTGATTTTAAACAGGGAGAAAAAGAGGTATTGCCCGAATCTTGGTCAAGGTTTTGTGCTTTGATTCATGCACAGGCTGGAAGTCCTTTACCTAAGAATGAGCTTCTTGATATATTTTATAATGGACTAACCGAGGAATCTAGGACATACCTAGATAATTGTGCTGATTGTGTTTTCAGGAATAGGACTCCAAAGGAAGCTGAGGAATTAATGGCTAAAATAAGCAAGAATTATGAAGATTGGACTCCTCCTAAACAAGCTATACCTGAAGTAATTGTACCTGAACCATCTATTCCTATGCCTATTTCAACATCCAATAAGAGGGGAGTTATTGAATTAAATGATGAAGTGATGAAGGAAGCTAAGAAATGTCTTAAGGAGAAGGGAATTAAAGCTGCAGATGTCAAGAATTTACCTCCTATAGAAGAATTATGTAAGCCTATTCCCTACTCATCCACTATTGAGGTACACTCTCTCCAACACTTTGATGAAGGTGATATCCCTTACTCGAAACCTCCTGATCAATGCTTAGAAGAATTTGATATCTTTATTGTTAAGCAAGATAACTTTAATAAAAGGGTGCAAAATCATTTAATGGAAAACACTAGAGCTATTGTTGAGTTGAAAGAGATTGTAGAAAGAACCTCTAATGATGTTAAAATGATTGTTAAACACTTTCAAATGGTTCAAACTCAAATAGATCACCTCGTTAAAGTGCAAAACGACTTGCTAGTTAATACTGCTAAAGAAAAACATGCTTATGAAATTAGAACTAGAAGTGGAGCTGCTACCCAGGATCCTCTATATCCTAAGGGGCATCCCAAAAGAATTGAGCAGGATTCTCAACAAGCTAAAAATGGTGGTTCTACTCGTAAGAAAAGGAAAAAGAAACATAAAACTGTTGTAGAACCTTCTGAACCTGCTATAGATCCTAATAGTATATCTATCTTTGATGCTGAAACTGAAAGTGGTAATGAAGAAAATGTTGAAGAAGAACCTTAAAACCACACTAAGAATACTAAATACACCAAAGAAGATTTTATTGCTAAGAAACATGGTAGTGAAAGAGAACCTTGGGTCCAAAAACCTATGCCTTTCCCTGATAAGAAACACAAGTCAAAGGAAGATGAACACTATAATAAGTTTTGTGAGTGGATGAAGCCTTTATTCTTGCAAAATCCTTTGACTGATGCTATTAAATTGCCTCCTTACTCAAAGTATATGAAGGACATTGTCTCGAATAAAAGGAAAATCCCTAATGAAGAAATTTCTACTTTGCTTGCTAATTATTCCTTCAATGGTAAGGTTCCTAAGAAACTTGGAGACCCAGGGATTCCAACTATCCCTTGCTCTATTAAGAACAGTTATGTTAGAACTTCTTTGTGTGATTTGGGAGCTGGAGTTAGTGTTATGCCTTTCTCTCTCTATAAGAGGCTTCAACTTGAATAATTAATACCAACTGATATATCTTTGCAAATGGCTAATAAATCTACCACTATTCCTGTGGGTATATGTGAGGATGTACCTGTTCAGGTTGCTCACAATTGCTTCATACTAACTGATTTTGTTGTGCTTGAAATGCCTGAAGATGGTAATATGTCTATTATTCTTGGGAGACCTTTTCTTAATACTGGAGGAGCTGGTATTAATTGTAATCAAAGAAAGGTGACCTTCAATGTTAATGACAAGGAACATACTGTCTATTTCCCCCAATAAGATTTAAAGGACTTATGGTTTGAATTCAATTGAACATGTTGAAGGCATTCAAGTTGGATAAATATATTGTCCCATACCAAGAGAAAAAATTGAAACTATTATGAATGGGACCATTGCCATCAAGGTTAAGGTAACATAATCATTAGTGGAGTACAAAGTTTTGTCTCATATGCAATTGTTTTGGTATCAAGACTTGATCAACCTTGCTAACAAAAGGATTCCATTGAACAAAACAATGTTTTCATTATGATTATCTCTGTTTATTTGTATCCTTTGCATTTTAGTTTTTGCTTTCGTTTAGTTTTCTTTGTGTTGCTAGTTGCTTGCATGCTAGAACTTCTGTAGTTCTAGCCTTGTTTTGTCCCTGCATCATGTTTCCAAAAAAAAAAATCTGTCTGTCAGAAAAATCATTCTTCTATTTCTGAAAAATGCCCAAAAATAAAGTGTCTCGAAAAATTCCAGAAAATTCATATTAAATTTTTACGTGAAAAAGGGGCAGAGGAGTACCTGGTAGGTACCAAGGGGGCCCACCAGGCAGGCACACCACATGGTGGCGCGGCCAGCCTTGGGTGGCGCCATGCCCTGGTGTGGGCCACCCCTGGCCCCCAACTAACTCTCTCACCTGCCACTTTATTCTCTCTCTCGAGTAAGCTCCAGTTCATAGCTCAAAATCGCTTTCTTGCTATGCTTGCTCTCGATTTTTTCGATCTCCTTGCTCAGCCCCCATCTTTCTTGCCGAAATTTGGAGCATTTGTTCCCTGGTATTTGACTCCGCCCCTTGTGCAGGTAGATTTGTGTTTAGTGGATTATATGTTGAGTATTTTGCTGTTGTAGGTGACTGGTTATGAGAGCTTGTAAGCTTGTTTGATGCTTAGAGATATATTTTTTTTGCATGTTTAGGCCTCTTGCAAGTCCCTATGAGTAGAATCCTTCATTATATTTACTTTGCAATCACTTGTTTAATAGGTGTTTAAATTTCAGAATAGAAGATGAGTGAACACCACCTAAACCAACATGAGCTTTGGGTGCCTGAGGTTATGAAGGTCCATCGGGAGGAGGAAGTTTTTCCCTCCATTTATCCATGCCCTGAGTTTATGAGAGCTGCAGGAATTCTACAAGATTTCCACACTTTGGTTTCTAATGCAGGGTTAGAGCACTTTTTGGAAGATGAACCTTGTCAATTTGTGAAGCTAACCATGTCTGTGGTGCAGGATTTCCAATTTTGTCACTCTTTGCCTAACCCCATGGTCCATTACAAAATTTACAATATTGCTGTCAACCTTTCTCTTGATGATTTTTGTGCAGCTATTAAGGTACCTTAATGGGGATCATGTAGGAAGATTAAAGAGAGACCGGAACCACTCATGGATTTATATGCAGAAATTTGTCAAGGGAGTCGCTTCTCAAAGGAGAGTGGAAAAATCCGTAACATCCATTTTCCCTCCATTCGCTACTTTACCTACTTTATTGCCAAGTGTGTTCTTGCTAGGAAAACTGTCAATAAGTTATCTTTGTTTGATTTAGCATTTATCTCTGCTGCTCTTAGACGAGATAGGTCTTACAACTTGGGTGCTTTGATAGCTTTCCGTCTTGCTGCTAACCGTGAGAAAGGTGGAATTTGTGGAGGCCCCATTGCTTCTCGTTTGCTAGCATTGCATGGTTTAGTGCCTCATCATCTAGACCTACAGTTTCCCATAGAGAGGCTTGATTTTAATTCCATGATACAGCATAAATTTATTTCCTCGTGGACTAGTTTGAGTGAGTTATCTTATGAAATAACCTTTCTCAAAGCAGGTTGGAGAAAGAGCAAGTCCGAGCGTGTTGTTCTTTTGCATGCACATGTTTTGTTTAACCTTGATAACAGGAAAGGATGGTCCCTCACTGAGGAGGAGCTTGACACGTACTTGGGAGAGCTCTCCCAACAGGAGCAGGACACTAGAAGGGAGGTCACGGATGATTCGGTCCAGCCCTCGAATGAGGGAGTCTTCATATCAGCAGCCCGCTTATGATTGGGGAGCTTCCTCTTCTTCTCATGGGCCCAGCTACGGCCATTCTTACCAAGATCCGCCCGCTTGGAACCCCTATTCGTACATGGATTGATACCCACTTAGGCCAAAAGCCTAAGCTTGGGGGGAGGTACGCCCACACCGCACTCATCTTCATATCATGTTGCGTCGGTACTTTGTATATTCATGTTTTCGTTCTCTTTTTAGTTTTCGTTCTTCCTTGCTTTTGCTTTCTAAAAACACAAAAAGACCAAAAATATTTTTGTTGTTTCTCTTTGGTTTGCTTCTCCTTTTTTCCTTGGTTTGCTTTTCCCTTTTTTCTTTGTTTGAACTATTCGAAAAACCCAAAAATATTTTGCCTTGTTTTTTTTTCCCTTTTGTTTCTTGTTTAAAAATCAAAAACACCAAAAATATTTGTCATTCTTCTTTGGTTTTTGCGAGTTTGCTTCAGGGTTCGGCAGTCCTCAGTGGATATTGGTTTCATATTATTATTCAATCCACACAAGTGAAGAGCAATAATGAGGATCAATGCCAACTTGAGGCGTGGTAAGAGGCTGGTAACAAACTCTATTTGTTTTCATTTTTGTACATATACTCATCACTGTGGGCATGCTTAGTCCGTTCATGTAGAGTGTATGTTTTCTTTGGATGCTTAATAGTTCTTGCTTTCTTATGATTAGCTCCAGCTCACTAATAGTTTGTAGCATGTCTTATGAATGTTTGCTTGCATTGCTCTATTCATAAATTGGTATGACACTGTGGTATCCTCCTCTGAATGTTTCATTTGAATTGACTTGGCACATGCTCACGCATGCACAGGACTGTGATAATCAGTTAAGCCTTGATGGATTATTTTTCCTTGAGGATCCTGAATCAATTTCATGCCATGAGTAGTCCTGTTTTGTTGCAAGCATGATAATGACAGCTATTGCTCTCTCGTTTGTCGCTCCCTTACTATTGCTAGCCTTCACTTCCACTAAGTGTTTTACTCATGTTTTCAACTCCTTAAACCAAGTATTTCCAAAGTGTCCACCATACCTACCCATTAGCATCATTTGCTACCTCCGTGCATATTCAATATGCCTTGTTTTCTTCCAAATAAAATGTTTGCTTGTTATGAGAAAGTTAGTTAGTAAAGCTCTCACGATCTTGATGGAACACTTTATTTTCTTGCACTTAATAAACCTGAACCATTGTGTCCTTCTTTGTTGTGCATATGCTTGCGCTTTATGAGTTGAAGTTAGCAGAACCATGTATCATGGGGACCGCTTTTAACGCTTCATAGGTATTTTGTACCTAGTTGATATCATGTTCTTTTGCTTATGGTTCCCGGCGGTGTGAAATAAAAGTGGAACTTGTAAGATCATGGAGTTTGTATGTATGTTAGAGAAATGCCTGGGCCGCTAGCCTAAGCCATGCCTAATCATGGTGGAAACTTGCAGCATAACCATAATGAGCATTCTATGAAGCATCCTCAATAAAAATCTATGCACATAGTAAATAAAAAGATCGCCGAGATGCTCATTGTCTACTTGCCTTGTATTTTGATTATGGGATAGCTCCCGTGTCATGTGCAAGGGGTACCCCGTTGGCGGTTCTCTATGATATGTATCTACTTACAATGACAAGAGCTTACTTGTGACTGAAGTTGAGTAGCATGAGGATTGGTCTTCGTAAGTAAGGGGCATGAGGCTTTGATTTATAACTTGTCAAGCATATCCTCTTAGTTGTGTCACTTTCACCTTAACCACATTAAAGATGCTTATGATAGGGGCAATGAGAGCTCAAAGCTAATGAGTACCATACTTTCAGCATTTGGAAGCTTTTCAAAATTATTCAAAACCTTTTTCTTCTACTTTCTGAGTCTCCACATATTCTTTGAGCACCTTCATGAGATCATAGTTGTCATTCTTTATGTTTGTTCCATTACTTGATTATTTGTGTTATGACTTTCATGCTTGTATTCTTGATATCTTTACTTCTAGTCATCATTGAACTTCAGAGGTGCCTTGGCATTCATAATCAAAGGCAAGCGAGATACCACTCTATCATACATTTTTATGAGCATTGTAATGTTGCTTATGTTTGTGCTTCATGCTACTTATTATTCTTGAGTTGGAATCTCTTCATAGCTTGCAAAGACTATTAAGTAGACTTGGTTGCATACTCTTTATTATGAATTGTCCAAGTAGTTGATCACATTGGTGAGAATATTTACATCATATGAAGCAAATGTGTTCGTGAAAGTTCTTTTGTCACACTCAGTTTTCATGCAATGGCATCAGATTGTTAGGGCATGGTGCCTAGTATCTTTTATTAGTGCTTTATGACTTTGTTGCGACTTGTTGTGCTTAATGCTTGTCACTAGGGCCCGAGTGCAATGATTTTAGATCTGAACATGTTATTGATTCATTATGATAGTATTGTTCTTGGTCTTATTTGCAAGTTGTATACACACGTTGTTGTTCGGAACCTATGGCCCCGAAGTGACAGAAATCAGGATAACCGGAAGGGAATGGCTTTGATGTGAGGATCACATGTGTTCACGGAGTGTTAATGCTTTGCTCCGGTGCTCTATTAAAAGGAGCACCTTAATTGCCAGTAGTTCCCAAGAGGCCCCGCTGCAAACGGGCTGGCAGGACAAAAGATGTTGTGCAAGTTCTCATTGCGAGCACATATGACTATATATATGGAACACATGCCTAGGATTGTCTAGTACTTGGATGCTCTATCTTATTTATCTGCAATTGCCCTATGTTCTGTTTGCTATATGAATTGTCTTGTCCATGCAATACCCGTCCATCCATCCCTATGCCTACCGCACTCTAATCCCATTGTTTACTACTTTTGTTACTACTGTCTTTGCTTTACTACTGCTGTTACTTTACTATTCCTACTACAAAACTGTTGCTACTGATAAACTGCTGTGAGCAAGATTGTTTCCAGGTGTAGCTGAATTGACAACTCAGTTGCTAAGGCTTATAAATATTCTTTGGCTTCCCTTGTGTCGAATCAATAAATTAGGTTTCACTTCCCTCGAAAATACTGCGATACACCCCCTATACTTGTGGGTCATCACACCTCCAAACCATGCATGTGACCCTAGCATGTGTAATTAAGTGAGGTGGCATGCTCAAAACTCCTAAACCTGGTTCCCAAGTGTGACCCCCTTCGCAAACATGCGCTGTCCCCTAAAAACGAAGTGTCTGCAATCTGACTATTAGGGGGAAACTCCCCGTTTCGGTGAAACATGGTTTTACATCATCACATGACCTAACCAAGAGCACAAAAAAGAGGGCTCCACCGGGCTACTCGTGACAGAAGAGAGTCTAGGGGGGTAGACGATCCGAGGCCCGCGGATCAGGGTTCCGCAGGAAAAAGCTCTTCGGGGCATCGGAACACCTCCAAACCATGCATGTGACCCTAGCATGTGTAATTAAGTGTGGTGGCATGCTCAAAACGCCTAAACGTGGTTCCCAAGTGTGACCCCCTTCATAGATATGCGCTGTCAATAAAAACGAAGTGTATGCAATCTGACTATTAGGGGGAAACTCGCTGTTTCTGTGAAACCAGGGTAGATCTTGTCACAACATATTCCCAAACATGGTTTTACATCATCACATGACCTAACCAAGAGCACAAAAAAGGAGGGCTCCACCGGGCTACTCGTGACAGAAGAAAGTCTAGGGGGGTAGACGATCCGAGGCCCGCGGATCAGGGTTCCGCAGGAAGAAGCTCTTCGGGGCATCGGAACACCTCCAAACCATGCATGTGACCCTAGCATGTGTAATGAAGTGTGGTGGCATGCTCAAACCTCCTAAACCTGGTTCCCAAGTGTGACCCCCTCCGCAGACATGCGATGTCCCCTAAAAACGAAGTGTATGCAATCTGACTACAAGGGGGAAACTCCCCGTTTCGATGAAACCGGGGTAGATCTTGTCACAACATGTTCCCCAACATGGTTTAACATCATCACATGACCTAACCAAGAGCAAAACAAGAGAGGGATACACCAGACTACCCCTGTCAGAAGAAAGTCTAGGGGGGTAGACGATCCATGGCCCGTAGATTAGGGTTCCGCAGGAAGAAGCGCTTCGGGGAATTCGGAACACCTCCAAACCATGCATGTGACCCTAGCATGTGTAATTAAGTGTGGAGGCATGCTCAAACCTCCTAAACCTGGTTCCCAAGTGTGGCCCCCTTCACAGACATGCGTTGTCCCATAAAAACGAAGTGTTTGCAATCTGACTATTAGGGGGAAACTCTCCGTTTCGGAGAAACCGGGGTAGGTCTTGTCACAACATGTTCCCAAAAATGGTTTTACATCATCACATGACCTAACCAAGAGCAAAACAAGAGAGGGATACACCGGGCTACCCCTGTCAGAAGAAAGTCTAGGGGGTAGAAGATCCGAGGCCCACGGATCAGGGTTCCGCAGGAAGAAGCGCTTTGGGGATCGGAACACTTCCAAACCCTGAATGTGACCCTAGAATGTGTAATTAAGTGTGGTGGCATGCTCAAAACTACTAAACCTGGTTCCCAAGTGTGATCCCCTTCACAGACATGCGATGTCCCATAAAAACGAAGTGTCTGCAATTTGACTATTACGGGGAAACTCCCCGTTTCGGTGAAACCGGGGTAGATCTTGTCACAACATGTTCCCAAACATGGTTTTACATCATCACATGACCTAACCAAGAGCAAAACAAGAGAGGGCTACATCGGGCTACCCCTGTCAGAAGAAAGTCTAGGGGGTAGACGATCTGAGGCCCGCGGATCAGGGTTCCTCAGGAAGAAGCACATCGGGGCATCAGAATACCTCCAAACCATGCATGTGACCCTAGCATGTGTAATGAAGTGTGGTGGCATGCTCAAACCTCCTAAACCCGGTTCCCAAGTGTGACCCCCTTCGCAGACATGTGCTGTCCCATAAAAACGAAGTATCTGCAATCTGACTATTAGGGGGAAACTCGTTGTTTCGGTGAAACCGGGGTAGATCTTGTCACAACATGTTCCCAAACATTGTTTTACATCATCACATGACCTAACCAAGAGCACGAAAAAAGAGGGCTCCACCGGGCTACCCGTGACAGAAGAAAGTCTAGGGGGATAGACGATCCGAGGCCCGCGGATCAGGGTTCCGCAGGAAGAAGCTCTTCGGGGCATCGGAACACCTCCAAACCATGCATGTGACCCTAGCATGTGTAATGAAGTGTGGTGGCATGCTCAAACCTCCTAAACCTGGTTCCCAAGTGTGACCCCCTTCACAGAAATGCGCTGTCCCATAAAAACGAAGTGTCTCAATCTGACTATTAGGGGGAACTCCCCGTTTCGGTCAAACCGGGGTAGATCTTGTCACAACATGTTCCCAAACATTTTTTTACATCATCAAATGACCTAACCAAGAGCAAAACAAGAGAGGGCTACACCGGGTTACCCCTATCAGAAGAAAGTCTAGGGGGTAGACAATCTGAGCCCCGCGGATCAGGGTTCCGTAGGAAGAAGCGCTTCGGGGCATCGGAACACCTCCAAACCATGCATGTGACCCTAGCATGTGTAATTAAGTGTGGTGGCATTCTCAAAACTCCTAAACCTGGTTCCCAAGTTTGACCCCCTTCACAGACATGCGATGTCCCATAAAAACGAAGTGTCTGCAATTTGACTATTAGGCGGAAACTCCCCGTTTCGGTGAAACCGGGGTAGATCTTGTCACAACATGTTCCAAAACATGGTTTTACATCATCACATGACCTAACCAAGAGCAAAAGAAGAGAGGGCTACACCGGGCTACCCCTGTCAGAAGAAAGTCTAGGGGGGTAGACGATCTGAGGCCCGCGGATCAGGGTTCCGCAGGAAGAACCACTTCGGGGCATCAGAACACCTCCAAACCATGCATGTGACCCTAGCATGTGTAATGAAATGTGTTGGCATGCTCAAACCTCCTAAACCCGGTTCCCAAGTGTGACCCCCTTCGCAGACATGTGTTGTCCCATAAAAACGAAGTGTCTACAATCTGACTATTAGGGGGAAACTCCCCGTTTCGGTGAAACAGGGGTAGATCTTGTCACAACATGTTCCCAAACATGGTTTTACATCAGCACATGACCTAACCAAGAGCAAAACAAGAGAGGGCTACACCGGGCTACCCCTGTGAGGAGAAAGTATAGGGGGGTAGACGATCCGAGCCCCGCGGATCATGGTTCCGCAGGAAGAAGCGCTTCGGGGCATCGGAACACCTCCAAACCATGCATGTGAACCTATAATGTGTAATTAAGTGGGGTGGCTTGCTCAAAACTCCTAAACCTGGTTCCCGAGTGTGACCCCCTTCACAGACATGCGCTATCCCATAAAAACGAAGTGTCTGCTATTATTAGGGGGAAACTCCCCGTTTCGGTGAAACCGGGGTAGATCTTGTCATAACATGTTCCTAAACATGGTTTTACATCATCACATGACCTTCTGTTGCTCAAATCAAAAAGTGTTCCTCTTGACGCTTGTACTTCTTGGATATTTCTTGGGGTGACACGCGTGGCATCCCCAAGCTTGAGCTTTAGTCCATCCTTCATCTCATTACTCATTCCTTCCATACACCTGAAATTTTTCCTTCATACAAAACTTCACAATATCTTTATTAGCAACATTAGTGCACTTAAGCTAAATAAGTCTTAAGTTTCAGTTCTAACACCAAATAAACTTCCATTAGAACACTAGCTACTATAGTACTTCCCTCAAAAAGCTCAATTTCCCAAAAGAACTCAAGAAGGAAGCAACAAGAAGCAAATGCAGAAAATGGCAGAAATCTATCAAAACAGACCAGCAGGTAAAGACGAATTTTTTTGAAGACATTCTGTTGCTCAAATCAAAAAGTTTTGAACTAACGAAAGTTAGATAACAAATTGGGGCAGAAGCACGAAACTTCACGCCTCAAAAAGACGTTCAGAGATTTTACACGAATTTTTACGGTGAAGCACAGAAATCTGTTTTGGGATAGCAACTTTCCCAATCATTACTTCTCTCTCATTAGAGGTTACTCTTGGCACAAAAAGCAAATAAAAAGGATAAGGAGAGGTTATTACAGAGGTAATAACTTCCAAGACTCATCTAAAACTTGTGGGTTATCTCCCAATAAGTACTTTTCTTTAATGCCTTTAAGTTAGGCATAAGAAGCAAAGAAAGAATCAAGTGTTCTTAAATGAAGAAGCATTAAGACCAAATTTTGTTTTCAGAGGAGAAGCAAAAGAAATCTTTTCTATCTTTTTAGGGAAGTGTTCTATACCTTTCTTGAGTGAGAGTTGATATTTAATGGTGCCTTCTTTCATATCAATGATGGCTCCAACAGTTCTAAGAAAAGGTCTTCCCAAAGTAATAGGACAAGAAGCATTGTATTCAACATCCAAAACATAGAAATCAACGGGGACATAGTAATTTTTAACCATAATAAGATCATCATTAAGACTCCCCATGAGTTTCTTTTTAGCATTATCATAAAGTGGGACATTCAAATAACAATCTTCAAGAGGAGGCAAATCAAGCATATCATAAATCCTTCTAGGCATAATAGAAACACTACTATCAAGATCACATAAAGCTTTGAAATCAAAGTCATTCACTTTCATATTAATGATGGGTTCCCAACCATCTTCTTGTTTTATAGGAATAGGAGCTTTATGTTTCATCTTTTCTTCTTTAATCTTTATGAGAGCATCAGTAATGTGTTTTGTAAAGGCCATGTTCATTGCACTAGCATTAGGACTTTTAGCAAGCTTTTGTAGGAACTTAATAACTTCAGAGATATTGCAATCATCAAGATCAAAATCAAACTTATCATCTAAAGTAGTAGAACTATTACTAGCCTTAACACTAGTGGTGGTAGTAGTAGAAACGATAATGTTTCTAGCAATTTCATCTTCTCTTTCCCACTTAGCATGTAATTCAGCTAATAGTCTAACATTTTCATCAAGTCTTACTTGTATGGCATTAGTAGCTGCAAAGGGATTATCATTAGTTTTAGGTTTAGCAGCCATTTTATTGATCAATGAAGAT
Organism: Avena eriantha; assembly: GCA_910589775.1. Lineage (NCBI taxonomy): Eukaryota > Viridiplantae > Streptophyta > Magnoliopsida > Poales > Poaceae > Avena > Avena eriantha. Next base: position 206,631 of record CAJUXJ010000890.1, read on the forward strand.
TGAGCTTCAGACAAAGATGATATCTTTCTTTCAGCATTAGAGAGTTTCAATTGTAAACTAGGAATTTCCCTATTTAGACTCTCAAGTTGATGGCTAATGTTCTTCAAAATGATAGATTGTTCATCCATAGTTTTAGTGAATAGTTTATTTTGCTCATATTGCATTTGCATGAAGTTTTTAGTGGCTCTTTCAACTTCCAAAAATTTTCCTTCACTAGGTAATCCAGGTTTACCATTATAGCCATAAGTATTATTAGGAGGGTAGGGCCTATAATTGTTATTACCATAAGCATTTTTGCCAAAATTGTTATTTCTTATGAAGTTCACATCAACTTGCTCTTCTTGAGCAACCAAATAAGCCAAAGGAACATTATTTGGATCAATATGGGCTTTCCCATTAACAAGCATAGACATAATAATATCAATCTTATCACTCAAGGAAGAGGTTTCCTCAATAGAATTTACCTTCTTACCTTGTGGAGCTCTCTCAGTATGCCATTCAGAATAATTAACCATCATATTGTCCAGAAGTTTTGTTGCAGCACCCAAAGTGACGGTCATAAAGGTACCTCCAGCAACAAAATCCAATAGGTTCCTTGAAGAATAGTTCAATCCTGCATAAAAGTTTGGATGATCATCCAAGAAGTCAGTCCATGAGTGGGACAATTCTTAACCAAAGATTTCATTCGTTCCCAAGCTTGAGCAACATGCTCATTATCAAGTTGTTTAAACTTCATTATTTCACTTCTCATGGATATAATCTTAGCAGGAGGATAGTATTTTCCAATAAAAGCATCTTTGCAGTTAGTCCAAGAATCAATACTATTCCTAGTTAAGGAATTCAACCATTCTTTAGCTCTTCCTCTCAAAGAGAAAGGAAACAATTTCAGCTTAATAATATCACCATCTATATCCCTATGCTTTTGCATCTCACAAAGTTCAACAAAGTTATTTAGATGGGAAGTAGCATCTTCATTACCAATACCAGAAAATTGCTCTCTCATAACAAGATTGACCAAATCAGGTTTTATCTCAAAGAAAGTATCTTAAGCCACAGGTGGAGCAGAGTCATTGTATGTGTGTTCTTTTTACTAACAACAACCAGAGTCATTGTATGTGTGTTCTTTTCACATATCACATATGGATCCACCAGTGTCATTGAAATGTGTGATCTCTTCAGAGACCAAACATGGATCCACCAGTGTCATTGCATGTATGTTCTTTTCACTAACAACAACTGGAGTCATTGCATGTGTGTTCTTTTCACAAATCACATATGGATCCACCAGTGTCATTGCATGTGTGCTCTTTTCACAATCCACCTATGGATCCACTAGTGTCATTGCATGTGTGTTCTTTTTAGTAACAATAACAAGATTCATTGAAATGTGTGTTATTTTCACATACCACCTATGGATCCAACAGTGTCATTGAAATGTGTGTTCTGTTTACTGACAACAACCAGAGTCATTGCATGTGTGTTCTTTTCACATACCACATATGGATCCACCAGTGTCATTGAAATGTGTGTTCTCTTAAAAGACCACACATGGATCCACAAGTGGCATTGCATGTATGTTCTTTTCACTAACAATAACTGGAGTCATTGCATGTGTGTTCTTTTCACATACCACATATGTATCCAGCAGTGTCATTGCATGTGTGCTCTTTTCACAATGCACCTATGGATACACCAGTGTCATTGCATGTGTGTTCTTTTTAGTAACAACAACCAGAGTCATTTGAAATGTGTGCTCTCTTTAGAGACCACACATGGATCCACCAGTGTCATTGCATGTGTGTTCTTTTCACTAACAACAACCCGTGTCATTGCATTTGTGCTCTTTTCCTAATCCACCTATGGATCCACCAGTGTCATTGCATGTGTGTTCTTTTTAGTAACAACAACCAGAGTCATTGAAATGTGTGTTCTTCTCACATACCACATATGGATCCACCAGTGTCATTGCATGTGTGCTCTCTTCACAATCCACACATGGATCCACCAGTGTCATTGCATGTGTGTTATTTTTAGTAACACCAACCAGAGTCATTGCATATGTGTTCTCTTCAGAGACCACACATGGATCCACCAGTGTCATTGCATGTGTGTTCTTTTTACTAACAACAACTAGAGTCATTGAAATGTGTGCTCTCTTCAGAGACCACACATGGATCCACCAGTCTCATTGCATGTATGTTCTTTTCACTAACAACAACTGGAGTCATTGCATGTGTCTTCTTTTCACATACCACATATTGATCCACCAGTGTCATTGCATGTATGTTCTTTTCACTAACAACAACTGGAGTCATTGAATGTGTGTTCTTTTCACATACCACGTATGTATCCACCAGTGTCATTGCATGTGTGCTCTATTCACAATCCACCTATGGATCCACCAGTGTCATTGCATGTGTGTTCTTTTTAGTAACAACAACCAGAGACATTGTAATGTGTGTTCTTTTCACATACCACCTATGGATCCACCAGTGTCATTGAAATGTGTGTTCTTTTTACTAACAACAACCAGAGTCATTGCATGTGTGTTCTTTTCACATACCACATATGGATCCACCAGTGTCATTGAAATGTGTGTTCTCTTTAGAGACCACACATGGATCCACCAGTGTCATTGAAATGTGTGATCTCTTCAGAGACCAAACATGGATCCACCAGTGTCATTGCATGTATGTTCTTTTCACTAACAACAACTGGAGCCATTGCATGTGTGTTCTTTTCGCATACCACATATGGTTCCACCAGTGTCATTGCATGTGTGCTCTTTTCACAATCCACCTATGGATCCACTAGTGTCATTGCATGTGTGTTCTTTTTAGTAACAATGACAAGATTCATTGAAATGTGTGTTATTTTCACATACACCTATGGATCCAACAGTGTCATTGCATGTGTGTTCTTTTCACTAACAACAACTAGAGTCATTTCATGCGTGTTCTTTTCACTAACAACAACCAGAGTCATTGCATGTGTGTTCTCTTCATAGACCACACATGGATCCACCAGTGTCATTGCATGTGTGTTCTTTTTACTAACAACAACCAGAGTCATTGCAATGTGTGCTCTTTTCACAATCCACCTTTGCATCCACCAGTGTCATTGCATGTGTGTTCTTTTTGCTAACAACAACTGAGTCATTGAAATGTGTGTTCTTTTCACATACCACATATGGATCAACTAGTGTCATTGAAATGTGTGCTCTCTTCAGAGACCACACATGGATCCACCAGTGTCATTGCATGTGTGTTCTTTTCACTAACAACAACTGGAGTCATTGCATGTGTCTTCTTTTCACATACCACATATGGATCCACCAGTGTCATTGCATGTATGTTATTTTCACTAACAACAACTATAGTCATTGCATGTGTGTTCTTTTCACATACCACATATGGATCCACCAGTGTCATTGCATGTGTGCTCTTTTCACAATCCACCTGTGGATCCACCAGTGTCATTGCATGTGTGTTCTTTTTAGTAACAACAACTAGAGTCATTGAAATGTGTGCTCTCTTCAGAGACCACACATGGATCCACCAATGTCATTGCATGTGTCTTCTTTTCACTAGCAACAACCCGTGTCATTGCATGTGTCTTCTTTTCACATACCACACATGGATCCACTAGTGTCATTGAAATGTATGTTCTTTTCACTAACAACAACTGGAGTCATTGCATGTGTGTTGTTTTCACATACCACTTATGGATCCACCAGTGTCATTGCATTTGTGTTCTTTTTACTAACAACAACCAGAGTCATTGCATGTGTGTTCTTTTCACTAACAACAACTCGTGTCATTGCATGTGTGCTCTTTTCCTAATCCACCTATGGATCCACCAGTGTCATTGCATGTGTGTTCTTTTTACTAACAACAACCAGAGTCATTGCATGTGTGTTCTTTTCACTAACAACAACTCGTGTCATTGCATGTGTGCTCTTTTCCTAATCCACCTATGGATCCACCAATGTCATTGCATGTGTGTTGTTTTCACTAACAACAACCCGTGTCATTGCATGTGTGCTCTTTTCCTAATCCACCTATGGATCCACCAATGTCATTGCATGTGTGTTCTTTTAGTAACAACGACCGGAGTCATTGAAATGTGTGTTCTTCTCACATACCACATATGGATCCACCAGTGTCATTGCATGTGTGCTCTCTTCACAATCCACACATGGATCCACCAGTGTCATTGCGTGTGTGTTATTTTTAGTAACAACAACCAGAGTCATTGCATATGTGTTCTCTTCAGAGACCACACATGGATCCACCAGTGTCATTGCATGTGTGTTCTTTTCACTAACAACAACTGGAGTAATTGCATATGTCTTCTTTTCACATACCACATATTGATCCACCAGTGTCATTGCATGTATGTTCTTTTCACTAACAACAACTGGAGTCATTGAATGTGTGTTATTTTCACATACCACATATGTATCCACCAGTGTCATTGCATGTGTGCTCTATTCACAATCCACCTATGGATCCACCAGTGTCATTGCATGTGTGCTCTTTTCACAATCCACCTATGGATCCACCAGTGTCATTGCATGTGTGTCCTTTTTAGTAACAACAACCAGAGTCATTGAAATGTGTGTCATTGCATGTATAATCTTTTCACTAACAACAACTGGAGTCATTGCATGTGTGTTCTTTTCACATACCACATATGGGTCCACCAGTGTCATTGCATGTGTGCTCTTTTCACAATCCACCTATGGATCGACCAGTGTCATTGCATGTGTGTTCTTTTAGTACCAACAACCAGAGTCATTGAAATGTGTGTTGTTTTCACATACCACCTATTGATCCACTAGTGTTATTGAAATGTTTGTTCTTTTTTACTGACAACATCCAGAGTCATTGCATGTGTGTTCTTTTCACATACCACATATGGATCCACCGCTGTCCTTGAAATGTGTGTTCTCTTTAGAGACGACACATGGATCTACCAGTGTCATTGCATGTATGTTCTTTCCACTAACAACAACTGGAGTCATTGCATGTGTGCTCTTTTCACAATCCACCTATGGATCCACCAGTGTCATTGCATGTGTGTTCTTTTTAGTAGCGACAACCAGAGTCATTGAAATGTGTGTTCTTCTCACATACCACATATGGATCCACCAGTGTCATTCCATGTGTGCTGTCTTCACAATCCCCACATGGATCCACAAGTGTCATTGCATGTGTGTTCTTTTTAGTAACAACAACCAGAGTCATTGCATGTGTGTTCTCTTTGGAGACCACACATGAATCCACCAATGTCATTGCATGTGTGTTCTTTTTACTAACAATAACCAGAGGCATTGAAATGTGTGCTCTCTTCAGAGACCACACATGGATCCACCAGTGTCATTGCAAGTATGTTCTTTTCACTAACAACAACTAGAGTCATTGCATGTGTCTTCTTTTCACATACCACATATGGATCCACCAGTGTCATTGCATGTATGTTCTTTTCACTAACAACAACTGGAGTTATTTCATGTGTGTTCTTTTCACATACCACATATGGATCCACCAGTGTCATTGCTTGTGTGCTCTTTTCACAATCCACCTATGGATCCACCAGTGTCATTGCATGTGAGTTCTTTTTAGTAATAATAA
>CAJUXJ010000891.1:0-19528 GCA_910589775.1 Avena eriantha
TGCACCACTCTCACACACATATCCTAGGGGCACATGCAAGTTTTCATTGTGATTCCGATGCTTCGGTGGTCTTCCTCCGGCGAAACCCTATACCGAGATCCCCGGATCGTATATCCCTATAGCTTTCTCCGTACGAGGGTATAGCCCAGTGGACCTCTCTACTTGTTTTTGTTTGTTAGGACATATGTGCATGGAGAGCCAAAGTTGGGCCAACTTTGCCACATTCTAGGCCCCGGTTGTGACGCGGCGGGTAGTTTCCACGTACAGATCCAGATTTTACTAAGTGGTTAACGCATGTCCAGGAAGGGGGTCACACCTGCGGCCTACACATGGCACCTAACAACCTTGGACCACTCTCACACACATATCCTAGGGGCACATGCAAGTTTTCATTTGATTCCGCCGCTCCGGCGGTCTTCCTCTAGCGAAACCCTAGACAGGGGGCCCCGGATCGTCCACCCCTATAGCTTTCTCCGTATGAGGGTAGCCTGATGGACCTCTTCTACTTGTTTGGTTTGTTTAGGACATATGTACATGGAGAGCCAAGGTTGGGCCAACTTTGCCACATTCTAGGCCCCGGTTATGACGCGGGGGGAGTTTCCACGTACAGATCCATGATTTTACTAAGTGTTAATGCATGTCCGGGAAGGGGGTCACACCTGGGGCCTACACATGGCACCTAACAACCTTGAACACTCTCACACACATATCCTAGGGGCACATGCAAGTTTTCATGTGATTCCGATGCTCCGGCGGTCTTCCTCCGGCGAAACCCTAGACCGGGGGCCCCGGATCATCTACCCCTATAGCTTTCTCCGTATGAGGGTAACCCGGTGGACCTCTCTACTTGTTTTTGTTTTTTTAGGACATATGTGCATGGAGAGCCAGGTTGGCCAACTTTGCCACATTCTAGACCCCGGTTGTGACGCGGCGGGACTTTTCGACGTAAAGATCCATGATTTTACTAAGTGTTAACGCATGTCCGGGAAGGGGGTCACACATGGGGCCTACACATGGCACCTAACAACTTTCACCACTCTCACACACATATCCTAGGGGCACATGCAAGTTTTCATGTGATTCCGACGCTCCGGCTGTCTTCCTCCGGCGAACCCTAGACCGGGGGCCCCGGATCGTCTACCCCTATAGCTATCTCTGTACGAGGGTAGCCCGGTGGACCTCTCTACTTGTTTTTGTTTGTTTAGGACATATGTACATGGAGATCCAATGTTGGGCCAACTTTGCCACATTCTAGGCCCCGGTTGTGACGCGGCAGGACTTTCCACGTACAGATCCAGGATTTTACTAAGTGTTAACGCATGTCTGGCAAGGGGGTCACACATAGGTTCTACACATGGCACCTAACAACCTTGCACCACTCTCACACACGTATCCTAGGGGCACATGCAAGTTTTCATGTGATTCCGACACTCCGGCGGTCTTCCTCCGGCGAAACCCTAGACCGAGGCCACGGATCGTCTACCCCTATAGGTATCTCCGTACGAGGGTTGCCCGGTGGACCTCTTCTACTTTTTTGGTTTGTTTAGGACATATGTACATGGAGAGCCAAGGTTGGGCCAACTTTGCCACATTCTAGGCCCCGGTTGTGACGCGGTGGGAGTTTGCACGTACAGATCCAGGATTTTACTAAGTATGTCCGGGCAGGGGGGTCACACATGGGGCTTACAAATGGCACCTAACAATCTTGCACCACTCTCACACACATATCCTAGGGGCACATGCAAGTTTCATGTGATTTCGATGCTCCGGCGGTCCTCCTCCGGCGAAACCCTAGACCGGGGGCCCCGAATCGTCTACCCTATAGCTATTCTCCGTACGAGGGTAGCCCGGTGGACCTCTCTACTTGTTTTGGTTTTTTAGGACATATGTACATGGAGAGATAAGGTTGGGCCAACTTTGCCACATTCTAGGCCCCGGTTGTGACGCGGCGGGGCTTTCCACTTACAGATCCAGGATTTTACTAAGTGTTAACGCATGTCCAGGAAGGTGGTCACACATGGGGCCTACACATGGCATCTAACAACCTTGCACCACTCTCACACACATATCTAGGGGCACATGCAAGTTTTCATGTGATTTCGACGCTCCGGCGGTCTTCCTCTGGCGAAACCCTAGACCGAGATCCCGGAACGTATATCCCTATAGCTTTCTCTATACGAGGGTAGCCCGGTGGACCTCTCTACTTGTTTTGGTTTTGTTTAGGACATATGTGCATGGAGAGAAAAAGTTGGGCCAACTTTGCCACATTCTAGTCCCCGGTTGTGACTGCGGCGGGAGTTTCCACGTACAGATCTAGGATTTTACTAAGTGTTAACGCATGTCCCGGAAGGGGTCACACCTGGGTTCTACACATGGCACCTAACAACCTTGCACTACTCTCACACACATATCCTAGGGGCCGCATGCAAGGTTTTCATGTGATTCTGACACTCCGGCGGTCTTCCTCCAGCGAAACCCTAGACCGGGGTCCCTCGGATTGTCTACCCCTATAGCTTTCTCCGCTACGAGGGTAGCCTGGTGGACCTCTCTACTTTTTTTTTGGTTTGTTTAGGACATATGTACATGGAGAGCCAAGGTTGGGCCAACCTTTGCACATTCTAGGCCCCGGTTGTGACACCGGCGGGAGTTTCCACTTACAGATCCAGGACTTTTACTAAGTGTTCAGGCATGTCCGGGAAGGGGTCACACATGGGGCCTACACATGGCTACCTAACACCTTGCACACTCTCACACACATATCCTAGGGGCACATGCAAGTTTCATGTGATTCCGATGCTCCGGCGGTCTTCCTCTAGCGAAACCCTAGACAGGGGGCCCCGGATCGTCCACCCCTATAGCTTCCTCCGTATGAGGGTAGCCTGATGGACCTCTCTACTTGTTTGGTTTCTGTTTAGGACATATGTACATGGAGAGCCAAGGTTGGGCCAACTTTGCCACATTCTAGGCCCCGGTTATGACGCGGGGGGGGAGTTTCCACGTACAGATCCATGATTTTACTAAGTGTTAATGCATGTCCGGGAAGGGGGTCACACCTGGGGCCTACACATGGCACCTAACAACCTTGCACCACTCTCACACACATATCCTAGGGGCACATGCAAGTTTTCATGTGATTCCGATGCTCCGGCGGTCTTCCTCCGGCGAAACCCTAGACCGGGGGCCCCGGATCATCTACCCCTATAGCTTTCTCGTATGAGGGTAACCCGGTGGACCTCTCTACTTGTTTTTGTTTGTTTAGGACATATGTGCATGGAGAGCCAAGGTTGGCCAACTTTGCCACATTGTAGACCCCGGTTGTGACGCGGCGGGACATTCGACGTAAAGATCCATTGATTTTACTAAGTGTTAACGCATGTCCGGGAAGGGGGTCACACATGGGGCCTACACATGGCACCTAACAACTTTTCACCACTCTCACACACAATATCCTAGGGGCACATGCAAGTTTTCATGTGATTCCGACGCTCCGGCTGTCTTCCTCCGGCGAAACCCTAGACCGGGGCCCCCGGATCGTCTACCCCTATAGCTATCTCTGTACGAGGGTTAGCCCGGTGGACCTCTCTACTTGTTTTGTTTGTTTAGGACATATGTACATGGAGAATCCAATGTTGGGCCAACTTTGCCACATTCTAGGCCCCGGTTGTGACGCGGCAAGGACTTTCCACGTACAGATCCAGGATTTTACTAAGTGTTAACGCATGTCTGGCAAGGGGGTCACACATGGGTTCTACACATGGCACCTAACAACCTTGCACCAACTCTCACACACGTATCCTAGGGGCACATGCAAGTTTCATGTGATTCGACACTCCGGCGGTCTTCCTCCGGCGAAACCCTAGACCGAGGCCACGGATCGTCTACCCCTATAGGTATCTCCGTACGAGGGTTGCCCGGTGGACCTCTCTACTTTTTTTTGGTTTGTTTAGGACATATGTACAGGGAGAGCCAAGGTTGGGCCAACTTTGCCACATTCTAGGCCCCGGTTGTGACGGCGGGTGGGAGTTTGCACGTACAGATCCAGGATTTTACTAAGTATGTCCGGGCAGGGGGTCACACATGGGGCTTACAAATGGCACCTAACAATCTTGCACCACTCTCACACACATATCCTAGGGGCACATGCAAGTTTTCATGTGATTCCGATACTCGGCGGTCCTCCTCTGGCGAAACCCTAGACCGGGGGCCCCGAATCGTCTACCCCTATAGCTATCTCCGTACGAGGGTAGGCCGGTGGACCTCTCTACTTGTTTTGGCTGTTTAGGACATATGTACATGGAGAGATAAGGTTGGGCCAACTTTGCCACATTCTAGGCCCGGTTGTGACGCGGCGGGGCTTTCCCACGTACAGATCCAGGATTTTACTAAGTGTTAACGCTATGTCCAGGAAGGTGGTCACACATGGGGCCTACACATGGCATCTAACAACCTTGCACCACTCTCACACACATATCCTAGAGGCACATGCAAGTTTTCATGTGATTTCGACGCTCCGGCGGTCTTCCTCTGGCGAAACCCTAGACCGAGATCCACGGATCATATATCCCTATAGGCTTTCTCTATACGAGGGTAGCCCGGTGGACCTCTCTACTTGTTTTGGTTTGTTTAGGACATATGTGCATGGAGAGAAAAGTTGGGCCAACTTTGCCACATTCTAGTCCCCGGTTGTGATGCGGCGGGAGTTTCCACGTACATATCCAGGATTTACTAAGTGTTAACGCATGTCCAGGAAGGGGTCACACCTGGGGTCTACAATGGCACCTAACAACCTTGCACCACTCTCACACACATATCCTAGGGGCACATGCAAGGTTTCATGTGATTCTGACACTCCGGCGGTCTTCCTCCTGCGAAACCCTAGACCGGGGTCCTCGGATTGTCTACCCCTATAGCTTTCTCCGTACGAGGGTAGCCTGGTGGACCTCTCTACTTTTTTTGGTTTGTTTAGGACATATGTACATGGAGAGCCAAGGTTGGGCCAACTTTGCCACATTCTAGGCCCCGGTTGTGACACGGCTGGAGTTTCCACGTACAGATCCAGGATTTTACTAAGTGTTAAGGCATTGTCCGGGAAGGGGGTCACACATGGGCCTACACATGGCACCTAACAACCTTGCACCACTCTCACAGACATATCCTAGGGGCACATGCAAGTTTTCATGTGATTCCGATGCTCCGGCGGTCTTCCTCCGGCGAAACCCTAGACCGGGGGCCTAGGATCATCTATCAATATTGCTTTCTCCGTACGAGGGTAGCCCGGTGGATCTCTCTACTTTGTTTTGGTTTGTTTAGGACATATGTGCATGGAGAGCCAAGGTTGGGCCAGCTTTGCTACATTCTAGGCCCCGGTTGTGACGCGACGGGACTTTCCACGTACAGATCCAGAATTTTACTAAGTGTTAACGCATAGTCGGGAAGGGGGTCTCACATGGGGCCTACACATGGCACCTACCAACCTTGCACCCACTCTCACACATATATCCTAGGGGCACATGCAAGTTTTTATGTGATTCCGACGCTCCGGCGGTCTTCCTCCGGCGAAACCCTAGACCGAGATCCCCGGATCGTATACCCCTATAGCTTTCTCCGTATGAGGGTAGCCCGGTGAACCTCTCTATCCAGGATTTACCCGGTGGTCGGCGTTCCAGTTTGATTGAGTGAGATGTATCAGTGATATTATTGAATTTGTAGTAGAAAACTATGTCGAGAACTTGAATAAGATAACTAATATCTTGTTTGTGGATGCTGAATATGATGATTCACAACGTCAATTCATGTGGGCGTGGAGACAACTATTCTCACGATAAGAATCCTTCCAATTAAGAAAATATAGACAATGTTTAAATAATTGGTTATAATAAATAAGCATAGATGAAATGCAAAAAAAAAAATTAGAAGGAGCTACGCCGACAGCCACCCTCGGCGTAGGCACAGCAGGAAATCAAGGAAAGGGGAAGAAAACGGCATAGCTACGCCGGCGTAGCTATGACGCCGTCACGGGCCGGTGGACGTGGGCCTTGTTACACCGAGGGCCAGCGGGCGGAGCTGGCCTGGGCTGGTCCTAGGCCGGCGACCCCGACTTTTGGACTTCGGCAAAGCTGTCCATTCCTGTAGTGATTCTTCGTCGCCCTATCCAGCAGTCATGATAATAACCAGATCTGGTACGTGTATAAACGTAAGACCGAATTCCGAGTCCGACTTGCGCTCTTGTCGAACTTTTCCTTCGCAAGCTTTTATATATATACACGCAGCAAACTTTTCCAGACCAGGTAGCCATGGAACCGGAACCGGAGGTCACGTTTCTAGACTACTGGTTTGGGCTCCGGCGTGCCGGCAGTAACCCGGCGGAGAGGCCTGCTCATCGTCGACCGCACGGGGTATACTCCACGGCACGCGGCCGATACATCCGCAAGAGGCGCTACCACCGGTACCGAGCCATGACCATGGACCTCGCCCCGCTCGTGAAAGGCTACCGCTCGCTGCAAAGCTCGGGATGAAGAGATGGCCGGAGTACTGACGAGGGAGCAAGGAAGGAGATCACGCAGTCGAAGCACAGGGTCATTGGACGCGTATGGGACGCCGCGCCCGGAAAGCGCCAAGGCGGAAGCCATCGAAGGTAGCTGTGTACAGGGCGCGGGTACAAGCACGGGATGCTGTTGCTGCGGTGGCGTGCGAGGGCGCCGTGGTGATCTGGGCCCGCCTGATGCCGCTGATGCTGCTAGGTAGGTTCGAGCTCGCCTTCTACATCATCCTGCTGCTGCTGGCCTTCTGCTTGGCCTCGTGGTTGCGGTCGGTGATCACGGAGCGACTGGTCACGGCTCGGTGAAACCTCTCCGCTCGCAGATTTACAACCTTGCTAGCAATTTAGTTGAGAAGCTGACAATATATGTACTAGTAGCAGTTATTTCATTTTGATCCATGCACAATGTACTCCGAATTTGCAACATCAATATCGACACCTTGATTTATACTCCCCTCCGTTCGGAAATATAAGACGTTTTAGCTTTGTGAATCGAATATATCTAGACGTCTTTTAGTGTATAGGTCCGTAGAGGTTCGGAGTGAACCTATACACTAAAAGGTGTCTAGATACATTTGTTTCACAAAGCTAAATGTCTTATATTTCCGAACAGAGGGGAGTAGTACTGATAGAATACGTGTCGTACACGTGTGTTTATGTACGTGTTAGAGTCTTACTTGTATATACCTAACACATGTATTTGTAACATTGATCTGACTATATAATGAGAAGAGATACACAAGCATTGTAAGCCGCGTGACCTACTCCTACCATATTCGCTTCTTGTTATGGTATCAGAGCCTCACGAGCTCCTGACTTAAATAAACTACCGCGGCCGCCGCTGGTCCCTATGGCTGCCGCCGCCATCTCCCTCGCGCCGCACTCTTCCGGCGGCCACCTCCACCACAATCTCCACCGTGCCCGGCATGACGAGTCAGTTCATTCCGGGCTCGTCAATCTTCTTCACTGCTCCGCTCACCTCCTCGTCATCGAGCACTGCCTTCCCAGTCAGGATGTAAACGGCAGCGGCGCCCAGCAAACCCGCATACGCCGCGCGCAAAAAAAAGTCTATATGACGCATGTGGCAGACCGCTAAACTTAGATGCGTATGCGGGGGAATCCACCAAACCCAGCGGCGCCAGCGGCAAAGCTTCTCTTGCTTGCTTTCCCCTGGAGCTCCCTGCTTTCCATCCACGCCTCCTCCTCCCTAGTAATTCTCGTAGGATCTGTGCTCCATGTCACTTGGGACGTCCTTGATCATATCTTCCTCGAGCTCTGCCTCTAACACAGAAGAATTCATCTCGCAATTTTTTATGGTGGTTGTCACGACGTGGCCCTGTGGGCATCCTCCGGTTTCTAACTGAGACTGCTCCCTCCTTGCTGATCAAGATTGCTTTTTAACTGAATCCTAGATGCTAGCTAAGAACATGCAGATAAGCCTAAACATTGGCGGTAACCGGTAGATTGAGATTATCTAAACAGGAGGAGACCAACATGCACACACCACCAGAGTCCAACGTGCACAACAAGGACAACGGGGGGAGTGGCGAGCGTCAAGGCGCCAGAGAGAGCGTCGCGGCGGACACGGGGCCGCCGTTTAACCGCACAGAGCCGCTGGAGGGGCCGTTCAACCGCACAGAGCCGCTGGACAAATTAAACGGCCACCGCAAAACACGGTAAACTAAAATGCGGCCGAAGCGGCAGTTCCCGCATCGCCCAGCGAGCGCGCCACTTACATCCTAACTTCCCAGTCCCGTGCGTGGGATATCAGCAGTGCGCGGGCTACCAGCCGTATCAGCAGTCCAGTTTCTCACCAGGCATGAACGCGCAGCAGTTCAGTTCTCTGCCTGGCATACACACGGGATATCAGGCCACGCAGCAGCCCGGTTTTCCGCCAGGCGCCATGAACGCGGGACATGAGGCCATGCCGGGCGTTGCTCCTGGACTCCTGCTGCAGTTCACTGGGCTACCTTCGGTCATCAATATCAACTCGTCGATCACAATTCTCCTGACGAGCGAGAATTATCTCGTATGGAGGGCTCAGGTTGGCCCTCTTTTTCGGAGCCAGCTCCTGATTGGCTAGGTCGACGGATCGTCGCTATGTCCGGCCGCTCACACCATCGTTAATCATGGCGGTGTCATGGTGCCGCAGCCTAACCTTCTACATCAACATTGGGTTCAGCAGGACCGGGCCATCCTCTCGGCCTTCGTCTCTTGTATGACGGAGGGTGTCACCGGCATGTTTAGATTTGCTGCCACTGCTCGGGAGGCATGGGAGACCCTCGCTGGTGCTTTCACCGCCACCACTGTTGCTCGCTCCTCCGGAATTCGCCAGCAGATGGCTGGGCTCAAGAAGAGGGACATGATTGTGAGGGCCTAGTTTCACAAGATGAAGGCCCTCTCTGATGAACTGACGAGCACCGGCCAGCCCCTTTGCGACACAGAGTTCATTTCCTATCTCCTTGCTGGTCTCGTGCATGGCATGCTCGCCTCTGCTCTGTGCTTGGCTTACTGGGATTCTCACCGTCAGCTACTGATACATCACTGTTCATTCTTCAGCGTTCAGATCTCACTATTTACTGACTAGTATATGTTGATGATATCATTGTCATCAGCTCGACTGCGTGAGCCATTTCCAGATTAATTGCTGAGTTAGGTCTGAATTCTCTGTAAAAGATCTTGGTATTTTGCATTACTTCTGGGGTTGAGGTGCATTCACCATCGTATGGTAGTCTTCTTCTTCGACAATGCAAGTATGCTCTTGAGCTCCTGGCACGTGCTGGTATGTTGAAGTGTAATATTGTTACTACTCTTATGGCATCGTCTGAGCGTTTGTGTAGTACTGATGGTGATGTACTCTTGTCTGCGGAGGCTACTCAGTATCACAGCCTTGTTCGTGGTCTTCAGTACCTTACAGTGACTCGACTAGATCTGTCGTTTGTTGTCAACAAGGATTGTCAATACCTTCACGAGCCTCGCACTCCTCATATGTCTGCAGTCAAGCGCATCCTTCATTATGTATGCTTCACTATTGACAGTGGAGTCTTGTTTCGTGCTTCTACCTCAACACTGCTCTCAGCATTCTCGGATGCGGATTGGGCTGGCAGTATGGATGGTAGGTGATCCACCGGGGGATATGCTATATTTTATGGCGGGAATCTGATCGCCTAGAGTGCTCGTAAGCAGTCTACAGTTTCCATATCGAACATTGAGTCTTAATATAAAGCTCTTGCTAATGCTACATCGGAGCTTGTCTAGATTCAGTCTTTGTTACAGAAGCTTGGTGTGACACAAGCGCAATCTCTGGTGTTATGGTGTGATAACATCAAAGCGACGTAACTGTCTTTGAACCCAGTTTTTCACGCAAGGACAAAGCATATCGAGATCGACATTCACTTTGTCTGTGAGTGTGTTGCTTAGAAACAGCTTCAGATTCGGTTCACTCTTCTCAAGATCAAGTTGCTAATATCTTCGCCAAGCCACTCCCTTTACCTTTGTATGAGCTTTGTAGGCGCAATCTCAATATGTCTTCACCAATTGAGATTGAGGGAGGGTGATAGAATATGTGTTGTACACGTGTGTGTTATATACGATGTTAGAGTCCTACTTGTATTTACCTAACACATGTATTTGTAACATTAATCTGACTATATAATGAGAAGAGATACGCAGGCATTGTAAGCCTCGTGACCTACCATATTCGCTTCTTGTTACTTACTACCTCCGTTTCACAATATAGACCTTTTTAGCAAGCTAAAACAACTTTCCAAAAGTCGTATATTATGAAACGGAGGTAGTACATTCTACCAGTTGTCAAATTTGATTGAAGAGTTCATCTAAGTTTGAAACACCCACGATCTTTTGAGAGAGGGTGACACTTTGAACCATATTTTAATTAATTTGAGTGACACAATAGTTTACAATTGTAATGTTTGATCTAAAAACCATTTTAGAAGTTGCACCGATGCAAAGGCCTAGTCTGATAAGACTATGCCACGTGCCAACACAACAAGGCATTCTTATGTCAGCTCTAGCGATACCACAGCTCGCGTGATATATATATATATATATATATATATATATATATATATATATATATATATATATCCCGCTCTTTACAGTTCAAAATTGCTAGTTTAAAATAAATTGATGGATGTGCATAAGATGTGTGTTTACAATCCCTGGTATTTGCGGGACAAATTTTCAAAACACACGTATCTACTAGATGTGCACATGATGTGTGTTTACAATCTCTGGTATTTGTGCGTTTTCAAAACCTCCGTGTGAATGTAGGATATGTTTGAAAGTGTCCAAATATGCAATATAGGTGATAATAGAAACAAAATGCATGCTAAAAGAAAATGGAGGGAAAAGCAGGCGAAAGAATGCAAAAAAAATCCTTGCGCACGGCAAAGGTGTATGCCCTCACCACAAAGAATCTATGTCTTGTAATGGCCCATGGCAAAGCAGTTCTAAAAATTATGAAATTTCTGCTGGGCCAATTTCGCACGTTATAAAAATAAATGGCTGGAAATTTCGCTCGTAATTTTATTTTCGTAATTCAAAACTTTGCCGTGCATGACATTGAGGCACATGGCCAAGCCCTGCCGTCATTATGGTCCCGTCAACTGCGTCGAAGTGGAGGGCGCTACTGTCACTGTCTGCCGTGCGGTTTCTTTGTCATGGGGCCGTTCTTTCCTTTGCAGTGGATTTCTGCTTTGTCGTGTGACATCTCTGGGTTTTGCCGTGTGTGATTTCTCTATCATGTGTCCTATGTCGTTTTACCATGTGTGTCTTCTTTGATGTGCGTTTCTTTCTGGCATGGCACGACACAGCAAAGGATTCTTTGTTGTGATGAGGCGCACGACAACACCGTTTTTACCTTGTAGTGTAGAGAAACAAAAATGACACATCCAATGTGATTAGTGTCACAAAACACAAAAAACACAAAATGACATATAGCAGTTTGTCTATTTTGCTTCTCTCATTTCGAATTTAGTTCTGAAAAACTTACGAAACACAAACACAATCTTTCAAACAAGGACTAATGTTTTTAGAATTTTTTCACACTTATAAATTTTAATTTTCGTGTAAGTCGCTTGTCTTCTGCTCATCTGACATTTATTTACTTTTTCGTCCGATATGAATGCCTTTGGAAAACGACAACAGGTCCTTAGCAAGCAGTACATTTGTTGGAACGTAGGGATATCGAAGGGTTCTGGGAGGAGATTTGAGACATCAGATTTTGTCAGCGAAAACAATAACATCTGTCGCGATAGTGGCGTTTGTGCAATGTTCCCTTTTTGAGAGTGTTAGAGTAATACAATAGATTCCTACACAACTAATTGAGGAGATTTGTTTATCTCCTATTTATGGTTAGGATCCTGTAATTGGGCTACATATGGACGAGCAATGGAATAGTCTGAGTATGGTCAATCCTCTCACATGGTATCAGTCTATGATCGCTCATGATCGCTTTTGTGCCTCCTCCTCCCGTCACCCCCTCTCTCCCTTTATCCTCCCAAAACCCTAGCCGCCACCACCTCCTCCTGCCCTTCATTGGTGCCGGAACCCAAGGTCCACCCCAACACGTAGCTCTGGGTGCAGGCCACCACCATCTAGAGTATCTGTTCCCTCGTTTTTTGTTGATTATTTATCAAGAAAGCAAAAAGGGTTCCCCATCGTCCTCGACCTCAAGACCTTGGTGTACCCCAAGTGGCGCACGTTCTTCACCATCACCACTTACGCCCTCAGAGATCACCTCACCACCTAGACCACGCCGGCCACGATACCACATGGCTCTGTCTCGACGCCTTGCTCCTTTTTTGGTTGTATGGCACCATGGCACTAGCCATCATCGACCTTTTCATGACCTTCAATGCCACAATGTATAAGGTATGGACCGCTATCCACGGGCTCTTCAAGGACAACAAGAAAACTCGCGAGATTTATCTCACCGAGAAATTCTACAGCATCAAATAGGAGGATCGGTCCTGATGGGGTTTGTTGCATAGAAAACAAAAAAATTCCTATGGTTAGTAACTGCCAATATCGAATCTAGGCGATACTTTGTAATTATTACATATGGACTCACCCTCGTAGACCGTAAGCGGGATAACATTCCCGCAAACAAACATGGTTGATGTAGATGATACACGACCGTCCTCAAGGACGTGCAGACAATCAGCACCGTAGACGGGCAACACCTCCATAATCGGTCAACGTTCGGTGTGCCAACGACTCATGATCCCTTGCTCCAGCCAGGCAGTGGAAGTAGCGAATCCCCAGGAACTCCAACAGCGCTATGCCATGGTAGTGGGGTGGAGGGGGGTTTAGAGCAGGGCTTCGCCGAGTACCTTTTCAACGCAATGGACAAGACAAGCAAGGTGGAGAAGATGCCCAGCTTGGGGCATATGAGAGAGCTTGTGAGAGAGTGTGTGGAGGGGAGGAGGAGGGGGCCACCTCCTTTTATAGGCGCTGATAGCTCCAAATTGTAGCACCCAATTGTCTAACAATTGGAATGCTACTTGTCCTAGTAAGGTATTGGCTACTCCACATATATTATTGTTGCATCATAATTATATCATGCTCATGTCATCATGCCACCTTGCATTTGAGCATCATATAAAAAACTTTTTTTTTGGTTCTTCTCTCACATGCATTATAAATTGTATTTGCCTCTTGATATTGTATTTGGTTGTTGATATATGTCTAAATGCCCAAGTTGATGGGCGGGGCATATCTTTTATTTCCATTCCACCACCTTTCTCTTCCACCACTTTATAATTCCACCATCCCTTTAACAATGAGCTTGTCTTTCTTTTTCTTTGATATTTAATTCTAGCTCATGTAGTTTGGGGTGGATTAAATCCTCTAAATTCTTTGCTTGGTTTTATTCCACTTCTTGGAAATGCATAAGATTAATGCCATCATATTATTATTGTTGTCACAAATAAATAATGGTATTATTATTTTTGCATGGGCCATGCAAGCTTCTCCACCACCTTTTTGCTCCTTTGTTTTCCTTTATTTTAAGTGGATCTTTACTTCATGGGTCATCATCTTTTCCTTCCACCATTCCATATCCTCATCTATATCTATTTCTTTTATTTTATCATTTCTCCATGCATGGACCACATGAGGCTTTTCCTCAATTCTTTTCTTTTCCCTTTCTTGGAATTCTTTCACCTCCACCTCATGACCATTCTAGCCTCCACCATGCTCCACTTGGGATGATCTTACCACATTCTTTCTTTTCTTTTATTTCATTCTTTTTCTACATATATGATCATATGAGCCTTATTCCACCTAATTCTTTTCTTCTTTCTTTCTAGTTTCTTCTCTACATTAGTCCATGCAAGATCAAGCCTTTCTAGTTCTTCTTGGATTGGCCTCTTACACAAAATTTACAATCTTTATACTTAAAAATAATCAAACCTATTTAATCTATTTTCTTCTCATAACCCTAATCTCTACTAACCCTCTCTCTCTCTCTCTAGCTTGGCCTCCATGCCAAGCCCCTCTCTCCACCAAGCCACCCTCTCTCTACCTGACCCACCACCCTGGCCTCTCCTCTCCCTAACCCTAGCTAAGCCTAACCCTAACCCTAGCCATGCCCTAACCTAACCGAGCTCACCCGAGCCCCTTCCCTCTTCTCTCTCTGCCGTCGGGCCTAGCTGCACCACCATCGCCGACCCTACCTGGCAGCCATCCCTACCTCGCCCAGGACCAGCCCCAGCCAGCTCAGCCATGTGCTCGAGAAGGAGGAGGAAGAAAAGGTGGAACCGAGTCCACCTTTTCTCTGCCGTGCACGCCTCTCCTCTCCTCCCTCCTCTCCCTCTTTTCCTCCCTCCCCACGTCTCTCTGACCTCGCTCAGATCTGGCCCGAGCCGCCCCTTCTTCCTCTCCGACCACCAGCAGCCGACGCCGGTCGCCGCCAGCAACCACCCCGCCCCGACGATCCAGCCGGCGCGCTTGTCCTAGAGGTGGCCTGGGAGGTCGTGGACGTTCCCCTGCGACGCCCCGTACACGCCAACGTGGACGAGCATCTCCCCCGCATCGCCAGTACCTCGCCGCCCTCCGAAACCCTAGCCGCCGGAGCGCCTGCATCCCCGACGCTCCGCCGCTCCTCGCGCCGATCCGAGCCCGCCAGCGAGCCCGCGGTGAGCATCCCTTCCTCCCTGACAACCTCCGCCTCGCCGTACCGCCCTAGAGCCGCCGATCATTTCATCGAACAACCCCGTGCGCCAGAGCTCGTCGCCGTCTATAGTTCTCCCGCGCCGCAGCAAGCTCACCTAAGCCCCCGGCCCTTCCCTGTCAACTCCCCTCACCCTACCGCACCGGTAGCACCCTCAGCGCGCTCCCCCGCATCCCAGGATCGAACCCGCTCGCGCCACGCGCCGTTTTCCCTCGCCAGACGTGGGAGAAGAAAAACAGTAAACGGCCCGTGGGTCGATTGCAAAAAGCCCCCACCTTTTTGGATTCCGCAACCCGCGCTCCACACGACCCCACCAGTCAGTCGCCCTGGTAGTTTAGCAGAAAACCCCCTCCGCTTCCTCAGACGTAACCCGCGGTCCAGCTGGTGCCCCACCAGTCAGCCGCTGGGCTTTCCACTGGCACGTGGCCCCTTCCGCCGCTGGTCCCGCCTGTCAGCGTCAGCGGCTAGCCAGAGCCCGCGTGGCAAAAGTGTTTCTCTCGCGCGTGGCCCCAGTTCGCGTAGGCCCACCGTCAGTGACTGGGTCTGAGTTTGCCTGGGTGTAAAAAGGTTTTCTCTGAGTCTGTTTTAATTCAAATCTTTTCCAAATTATTTTAAATTCAAATTCTTTCAGATTCAAATAATTTTTAAAATACAAATCCAAATAATACATATAATATATGTTTTGGAATCAGAAAAATGAGAGGAATTCAAATATGCCCTCCAAATATATTTTTGAACACTTTAAATTTCGAGATGACTAAAATTACAATAAAATGCCCTTTTCCTTATTTAATTAATAACTTTTGTTTTATAACTCCAAATTTGACAAATAATATGTCTAAATCGATCAGCGCAACGAGCCCGTTCTATTTATGCAGTCCTTGGTCTGAATTGCAGCATGCATCATGTCAACATTTAAATTCTGAACCGTTTATGACAATAAAACTTGGGCAAATAAATGAAAAATGCTTTACTTCTTGTATCCACACCTCACCTTTGCCATGCTACTTCAATGCCATGTAAATTGTGCATCATTCATCATGGCATGCTTGGTTGCTTGTTGCATTTCAATTTATATGCTTGCGCACTTTATTTATGTTGGCCCTTGTTTGTTTGGTTCTTCTTCGAATAGACGCCCAGCAGGAGAATTATCAGGAATCACAGGAGTATTACCCAGATCCATCTCTCGCTTCAACTGAGCTGCCAGGCAAGCACTACCACATGCTTGCATACATACAGTACCTATTGCCTCTATCTTATTCTTGCATCATTGAGTCGCGATTGCATTAAATTGAATCCCAAGTACTGCATAGCCTTTACTTTTAAAAACCACAGAAGCCTGTTCCGGTCCCATGAGCCATTACTACAGGAGTTGTTTGAGCCATGCGAGTCGTAGAAAAGCATGAGTAGGGTATGTGAGTGTCGGATGGATAACGATGTACCTAAACAACATAACCTGAGTAGTAATGGGATAACTAATGAAAGAGGCAACGGTGAGCAATATCTGCTATTTGGTTTTTCCTGCTCACTTGTGTCCCGTAGGACCCCGAGTACTTGATTCCTGTTCCTTGACTATTCGCACTATCCACATCCGGGAGGCCTATGGACCCCCCGAGTCAGAGCTTGATTCATTCTTATTTCTTGGGGCCACAAGTAGTTTGGGGCTTTATTACTATTCTGTACTTATGCCATGTTACTGCTTTATTTAAGATTGTGCGTGGAGCACCTGTACTGTTTTGGATCGTGGAATGTTTTCGCGGTTATCGACAAGCCCAGTCACATTTTCGGGGTCCCAGTCGTTTACAGCCATTGACACAAACCTTGGGTCCGTCTCGGAGCCGGCCAACTTCGTTGCGGGTAGCTTAATGGGGTGGCCCCCTGAAATATTTCTGAATCCTGTGATTGCTTTGTCGTGAATGCCTCGTTGGGTTTTGATTTGGTTTTTCCGAGGTTGATCGAGTGTGTGTTGCTATTCGTGCACCCCTGCAGGGTAAATCTTTCTGAAAGCCGTGTCCGCGGTTATGGACGACTTGGAGCACAGTTTCTCGATCATAGACAAGTATAACTAAAGTACCGCTTTCAAATTGACTAAGTACTTGACTAGTAATAGTGTGCAATACTCATGGAACTGTAAAAAAAACTGCCAATGGATGATGGGGGTTGTTCGTCCGCTTCCTCGTTGGTAAGCGAGGAGGAGGATGGAGCTGTTAATATACTGTTATAACTGTTGTCCTTAATTCACGGACTTCCGTCTATCATTGGTTAGGCGGAAGGTTAGCGAGACTCTATAGAATTGTTAGGTATTATCTTTGCTGCAATTGCGTCCCCCAGGTTGTGTCCCCTTTAGTGGCATAAAGACTTGCTGAGTACCCCTAGGGTCTCACACGATAAATTGTTTGATTCAGATGAACAGGTGTACCCGCAAGATGGATACTGGGTGGAAGAGTCAGATGATGTTGGCAACGATCATTCGGTTGTAGAGATTCCGGGAACGGGGATCCCGTGATCTGTGGGGGCGGGATGTGTTTATTTATGAGGCATCTTATGCCAATTTGCTTCTTATCCGTACTCGGATCTTGTTTTCCGCTTCCGCCTGATACTCTGATGTGTGATGTATGAGGAGCTATCCTAAATTATTGTATCTATCTAGGACATTTGGATCTTGCCGTATGGCGTTGCAATATTTCTATTCTTTTAGATGGAATGGCTCTGATGTACTGTTGTATGTGGCTTGCATACATACTCATTTGTGTATGTATTTGATCCCTTCGCCTGCCGATTACGCCGCTCGTTCTTGTCCCGTTGACCGAAAGTGGTTAGGACGGCCGAAAGGTCTACCGTGAGTGGCCCTGGGCCCCACCGTACTATTTTAACCACTTTCGTTCATCCAGGCATTAACTAAGAGCGTAATTCACCGAGGTAGTTACAATTGGTATCAGAGCCATCCCGCCCTTCAGGGTCTCAGCCAAAATGGTCGTTGTCAGTCTAGCAAATATTTTGGTAGTTATGTATACTAGGGAAAAACAAACGTGAGAGTAAGATTGCTTCCATTTTTCTTCTTACCCACCCACCCACCCTTTTCTGGTAAGGAAGGTAACGTTTTCAATCCTCGTCTAAACTTCAAACTAGGATTCACGTGTTCTGGGTTCCGTAGTACCATAGGTTATGTTTGTGTGGTGTGGTGTGTGTGAATTCCTTGTCTATCTGTTGCATCCAAATGTTAGCACTATCTGCCTTTTGGTTATCAACTGTTGGTCATTCCCTACCGACAGTCCTTTGTAAACCGACGCGATCTATTCTGATTCGTTGTACACCGATGCGATCTATCTTACTCTTTATTATCCGACGTTATCTTGTTGGGGTGTTCTTTTCCGTAGTTACCAATCTTTAGGTTCACCTTAAGAAGAAGTTGTTGGGATATGTGTTTTACTGATTCATGTGCGAAGTAATGATTTGAGTGCGGGATGGAGTCGCGACCATACCACTACTTTTGTCATTTGCTTTTGTATATTGAACTAGTAGAGTTGCTAATCTTGATTCGTAAGTGGTTTGCGCATTTAGTGGTATTTTAATGCCAAAAATTTGCAAAATTTTTCTTTGTTAGTTTGTATACCACACTCCTTGTTCAGTCGTGTGTGTTATGCTTAATATCTTCTAATTGCCTTGAACTTTGTTGATATTTTAATAACACCTCAGTGAATTGCATTCCTTAACCTTGATTAATTCCATTTTGGTACTATTTTGGATTATTATCATCTCCATTGATAGTACTTGATTGTGTTTATATCAATCACAGGATGGCACCACCACGCCGTTCTGAGGAGGATATACCACCTGAACTTGGGGCCGCTTTGGCAAGTATTGCAAATGCTTTGGGCACTATGCAGCAGAACCAGCAGCGCTTCGAGGAAAGTGTGAGGAGGAATGAGTTTGCTCCGCTACCTCCACCTCCCAAGCGAGGAGACTCAAGAGTTTTCTCAAGTTCAACCCACGCCAATTTGAGGTGTCTGATGAGCCACTTGATGCGGATGATTGGCTTCGTGAAGTATCAAGGTTGCTCATGACTGCGGATGTTCCCGAGCAAGAATGGGTCAAGTGTGCTACTCACCTTCTGAAGGGAGATGCAGCTCTTTGGGGGAAAATTACCTCAAGGCAGATCTTTCTGGTTTTCAGCCGTTTGGGAGCGGTTCACTGCTGCTTTCAAAGAGCAATATCTGTCAGAAATTGTCATGGAAAGGATGAAGGAAGTGTTTCTCAACCTCAAGCAGGGCAAAAACAATGTCAACACCTACATCAGAAACTTCATGAATCTGTCTCGTTGGTGGGGCGATGAGATCTCTGATGACAAGAAGAAGCAAAAGAGGTTCGGCAAGGCCTCAATGCTTCCATCAAATATGCAATCACTCATGCAAGGCCAGCATCTTTCCTGGAACTTCAACACACAGCTTGCAGGAAGAAGCAAGTAGGCAAGTGTTTGAGGAGTCAAAGAAACACAGCCGTGTGATTCAGCAAGCTCTTCTGCTATGACAGCTCCTAAGCGCGTGTCTGGGTTCCTAACACCCCACCGTCGCTCCCTGCTCCACCAAGACCTCAAGCTACGCACCAAGGCCACCAAAATCCTTCACTGCGGCTCCCAGGGGCTACAACCACAACTACCCTGGAGCGCCTGCGGAGTCCCTGGCTACGTTGCTCCACGTCCACCTGGTTGCTTGTTACACTTGTGGAAACACTGGCCATCAGCAATGGAATTGTCCATTGAACAACAAAGCTCTTCCACAACCACCTCCAAGACC
>CAJUXJ010000892.1:0-16247 GCA_910589775.1 Avena eriantha
TGTGATTTGGATGCAACTAATGCGACTGACGCTTTTTCACAGCAGAATTGCCTTGGTGTCTACTTTTTGTGCAGAAAATCAACTATCAGGAAAAATCCCGGAAAATATGCCAAAATCCTATTTCACCCGAAGACTCCAGGAGCCAGAATACGAGACGAGAGAGAGCCCTGGGGTGGCCACACCACCTGGTGGCGCGGGCCAGGCAGGCCGCGCCAGGGGTGGTGTGGGCCCCCCAGGCACCCCCTCGGCCTCTCTCTTTGCCTATAAGAGCTTCTGACCTGCCTAAAACTTCGGGGGGTTCGACGTTTTTCCAGAAGGAGTTCCGCTCCGCCGCCACCACCACCATTCCACGAAACAGCACCAGAAACTCCGTTCTGGCACCCTGCCGGACGGGGAATTGGAGGAGATCATCGCCATCATCATCACCATCGCTTCTCCATCGACCATCCATGTTTCCCCCATCTATGAGTGAGTAATCCCCCGCTGTAGGCTATGGGGATGGTAGGGATTGGATGAGATCGTTCATGTAATGGCATCAGATTGTTAGGGCATGGTGCCTAGTATCTTTTATTAGTGCTTTATGACTTTGTTGCGACTTGTTTGCTTAATGCTTGTCACTAGGGCCCGAGTGCCATGATTTCAGATCTGAACATGTTATTGATTCATTATGATAGTATTGTTTCTGGTCTTATCTGCAAGTTGTATACACACGTTGTTGTCCGGAACCTATGGCCCCGAAGTGACAGAAATCGGGATAACCGAAGGGAATGGCTTTGATGTGAGGATCACATGTGTTCACGGAGTGTTAATGCTTTGCTCCGGTGCTCTATTAAAAGGAGCACCTTAATTGCCAGTAGTTCCCTAGGGCCCCGCTGCAAACGGGCTGGCAGGACAAAAGATGTTGTGCAAGTTCTCATTGCGAGCACGTATGACTATATATGGAACACATGCCTAGGATTGTCTAGTACTTGGGTGCTTTATCTTATTTATCTGCAATTGCCCTATGTTCTGATTGCTATGTGAATTGTCTTGTCCATGCAACGCCCGTCCATCCATCCCTATGCCTACCGCACTCGAATCCCACTGTTTACTGCTTTTGTTACTACTGTTTTGCTTTACTACTGCTGTTACTTTACTATTCCTACTACAAAACTGTTGCTACTGATAAACTACTGTGAGCAAGATTGTTTCCAGGTGCAGCTGAATTGACAACTCAGTTGTTAAGGCTTATAAATATTCTTTGGCTCCCCTTGTGTCGAATCAATAAATTGGGTTTCACTTCCCTCGAAAATACTGCGATACACCCCCCTATTTGTGGGTCATCAAGACTATTTTCTGGCGCCGTTGCCAGGGCAGCATAGCTTTATTTATCAAGTTCACTTGGATTCTCTATTGTTCGCTGCTATCCATCCATCATGGGTAAGTCTCGTGATGGCAAGGTTCCTATTTTACCATCCACTACAAGAAGAGGTACGGTTCTGAACACCTCTACTGCTCTTGATTCACCGTCTGTTTTGAGTAAGTTCCTTACCTACCACACATACACATGCTACACACACTGCTACTACTGCTGAATCTGAAACTTCTGGATACTTATGATGCTGCTTCTACTGTGCTTGATAAAAGTGGTTCATTAGGTCCTTTCCTAGATGCTACGATTGCTAGAACTATAGCTGGAAATACCGAAACTCCTAATGAAGGCACTGCCACACCTGTTAGCTCACCTGAGTCTAGTAAGAGTTATGATGCTGAAGAAGATTATGTTGAGATGACTGATGATTTTATTGAAGAATGTAGGAACAACCCATGATAGGAGCACTGCTAAGAGTCTCCTTGAGAGGCGTACTATTAGACCCAAATTATCTCTTGATGCCAAATTTGCTGCTTCTCCCATAAACATTATAGATCAAGATTATGATTTCTCTCTTGATCTATCTTACATAGCTATTGTCGAGAAAGAACCTTTTTGTGGGACTAAGAATGAAGTGCGGGTAGCACATATGAATGAACTTTCTACTATGAGTGGCTTGTTTTTTGATGATATTAAGATGCGTACTTATTTTGTTGCTAAGATTTTCCTTTTTCACTGAAAGGAAGAAGCTAAAACGTGGTTTAGTAATTTACCTCCTGGATCTATTGATAGCCCTGAGTGCTTGATTAGTACTTTCCTGCAGAAATATTTTCCTCCCAGTGCTAGGACCTGCTATTTTGCAGGAACTTTTTGATTTTAAACAGGGAGAAAAAAGAGGTATTGCCCGGATCTTGGGCAAGGTTTTGTGCTTTGTTCATGCACAGGCTGGAAGTCCCTTTACCTAAGAATGAGCTCTTGATATATTTTATAATGGACTAACCGAGGAATCTAGGACATACCTAGATAGTTGTGCTGATTGTGTTTTAGGAATAGGACTCCAAAGGAAGCTGAGTAATTAATGGCCTAAAATAAGCAAGAATTATGAAGACTGGACTCCTCCTAAACAAAGCTATTACCTGAAGTAATTGTACCTGAACCATCTATTCCTGTGCCTATTCCAACATCAAATAAGAGGGGATTTATTGAATTAAATGATGAAGTGATGAAGGAAGCTAAGAAATGTCTTAAGGAGAAGGGAATTAAAGCTGCAGATGTCAAGAATTTACCTCCTATAGAAGAATTATGTAAGGCCTATTCCCTACCATCCACTATTGAGGTACACTCTCTCCAACACTTTGATGAAGGTGATATCCCTTATTTGAAACCTCCTGATCGATGCTTAGAAGAATTTCGATATCTTTATTGTTAAGCAAGATAACTTTAATAAAAGGGTGCAAAATCATCTAATGGAAACACTAGAGCTATTGTTGAGTTGAAAGATATTGTGGAAAGAACCTCCTAATGATGTTAAAATGATTGTTAAACACTTTCAAATGGTTCAAACTCAAATAGATCAACTCGTTAAAGTGCAAAACTGACTTGCTAGTTAATGCTGCTAAAGAAAAACATGCTTATGAAATTAGAACTAGAAGTGGTGCTGCTACCCAAGATCCTCTATATCCTGAGGGGCATCCCAAAAGAATTGAGCAGGATTCTCAACAAGCTGAAAATAGTGGTTCTACTCGTAAGAAAAGGAAAAATAAACATAAAACTGTTGTAGAACCCTCTGAACCTGCTATAGATCCTAATAGTATATCTATCTCTGATGCTGAAACTAAAAGTGGTAATGAAGAAAATGAAGTTCCTAATGAAGAAAAAGTTGAAGAAGAACCTGAAAACCACACTAAGACTACTAAATACACCAAAGAAGATTTTATTGCTAAGAAACATGGTAGTGAAAGAGAACCTTGGGTCCAAAAACCTATGCCTTTCCCTAATAAGAAACACAAGTCAAAGGAAGATGAACACTATAATAAGTTTTGTGAGTGGATGAAGCCTTTATTCTTGCAAATTCCTTTGACTGATGCTATTAAATTGCCTCCTTACTCAAAGTATATGAAGGATATTGTCTCGAATAAAAGGAAGATCCCTAATGAAGAAATCTCTACTTTGCTTGCTAATTATTCTTTCAATGGTAAGGTTCCTAAGAACTTGGAGACCCAGGGATTCCAACTATCCCTTTCTCTATTAAGAACAGTTATGTTAGAACTGCTTTGTGTGATTTGGGAGCTGGAGTTAGTGTTATGCCTTTCTCTCTCTATAAGAGGCTTCAACTTGAAAAATTGATACCAACTGATATATCTTTGCAAATGGCTGATAAATCTACCACTATTCCTGTGGGTATATGTGAGGATGTACCTATTCAGGTGGCTCATAATTGCTTGATATTAACTGATTTTGTTGTGCTTGAAATGCCTAAGATGATAATATGTCTATTATTCTTGGGAGACCTTTTCTTAATACTACAGGAGCTCTTATTAATTGTAATCAAGGAAAGGTGACCTTCAAAGTTAATGACAAGGAACATACTGTCTATTTCCCCAAGAAGATTGAAAGGACTTATGGCTTGAATTCAATTGAACATGTTGAAGGCATTCAAGTTGGAGAAATATATTGTCCCATACCAAGAGAAAAATTTGAAACTATTATAATTAGGACCATTGCTATCAAGGTTAAGGTAACATAATCATTAGTGGAGTACAAAGTTTTGTCTCATATGCAATTGTTTTGGTAGCAAGACTTGATCAACCTTGCTAACAAAAGGATTCCATTGACCAAAACAATGTTTTCATTATGATTATCTCCGTTTATTTCTATCCTTTGCATCTTAGTTTTTGTTTTTGTTTAGTTTTCTTTGTGTTGTTAGTTGCTTGCATGCTAGAACTTCTATAGGTCTAGCCTTGTTTTGTCCTTGCATCATGCTTCCAAAAGAAAAAAATCTGTCTGTCAGAGAAATCATTCTTCTATTTCTGAAAAATGCCCAAAAACAAAGTGTCTCGAAAAATTCCAGAAAATTCATATTAAATTTTTACGTGAAAAAAGGGGCAGAGGAGTACCTGGTAGGTACCAGGGGGGCCCACCAGGCAGGCACACCATGTGGTGGCGCGGCCAGCCCTGGGTGGCGCCATGCCCTAGTGTGGGCCACCCCTGGCCCCCCACTACTTCTCTCACCTGCCACTTTCTTCTCTCTCCCGAGGAAGCTCCAGTTCATAGCTCAAAATCGCGTTCTTTCTGTGCTTGGTCTCGATTTCTTCGATCTCTTTGCTCAGCCCATCTTTCTTGCTGAAATTTGGAGCAATTGTTCCCTTGGTATGTGACTCCTCCCCTTGTCCAAGTAGATTTGTGTTTAGTGGATTATTTGTTGAGTATTTTGCTGCTGTAGGTGACTGGTTATGAGGGCTTGTAAGCTTGTTTGATGCTTAGAGATATAGTTTTGATGCATGTTTAGGCCTCTTGCAAGTCCCTATGAGTAGAATCCTTCATTATATTTACTTTGCAATCACTTGTGTAATAGGTGTTTAAATTTCAGAATAGAAGATGAGTGAACACCACCTAAACCAACATGAGCTTTGGGTGCCTGAGGTCATGAAGGTCCATCGGGAGGAGAAAGTTTTTCCCTCCATTTATCCATGCTCTGAGTTCATGAGAGCTGCAGGAATTCTACAAGATTTCCACACTTTGGTTTCTAATGCAGGATTAGAGCACTTTTTGGAAGATGAACCTTGTCAATTTGTGAAGCTAACCATGTCTGTGGTGCAGGACTTCAAATTTAGTCACTCTTTTCCTAACCCCATGGTCCATTACAAAATTTACAATATAGCTGTCGACCTTTCTCTTGATGATTTTTGTGCAGCTATTAAGGTACCTCAATGGGGATCATGTAGGAAGATTAAAGAGATAGCTGAACCACTCATGGATTTATATGCAGAAATTTGCCAAGGGAGCAGCTTCTCGAAGGAGAGTGGAAAAATCCGTAACATTCATCTTCCCTCCATTCGCTACTTTGCCTACTTTATTGCCAAGTGTGTTCTTGCTAGGAAAACTGCCAATAAGTTATCTTCGTTTGATCTAGCATTTATCTCTGCTGCTCTTAAACGAGATAGATCTTACAACTTGGGTGCTTCGATAGCTTTCCGTCTCGCTGCTAACCGTGAGAAAGGTGGAATTTGTGGAGGCCTCATTGCTTCTCGTTTGCTAGCATTGCATGGTTTAGTGCCTCATCATCTAGACCTACAGTTTCCCATAGAGAGGCTTGATTTTAATTCCATGATACATCATAAATTTATTTCCTCGATGGGCTAGTTTGAGTGAGTTATCTTATGAAATAACCTTTCTCAAGGCTGGCTGGAGAAATAGCAAGTCCGAGCGTGTTGTTCTTTTGCCTGCACCTGTTTTGTTTAACCTTGATACCATGGAAGGATGGTCCCTCACTGAGGAGGAGCTTGACACGTAACTAGGAGAGCTTTCCCAGCAGGAGCAGGACACTAGAAGGGAGGTCACGGATGATTCGGTCCAGCCCTCGAATGAGTGAGAGTCTTCATATCAGCAGCCCGCTTATGATTGGGGAGCTTCCTCTTCTTCTCATGGGCCTAGCTACGACCATTCTTACCAAGATCCGCCCGCTTGGAACCCCTATTCGTACATGGATTGATACCCACTTAGGCCAAAAGCCTAAGCTTGGGGGGAGGTACGCCGACACCGCACTCATCTCCATATCATGTTGCGTCGGTACTTTGTATATTCATGTTTCATTCTCTTTTTAGTTTTTGTTCTTCTTTGCTTTTGCTTTCTAAAAACACAAAAAGACCAAAAATATTTTTGTTGTTTCTCTTTGGTTTGCTTCTTCTTTTTGCCTTGGTTTGCTTTTCCCTTTTTGCTTTGTTTGAACTATTCGAAAAATCCAAAAAGATTTTGCTTTGTTTTTCCCTTTTTGGTTCTTGTTTAAAAATCGAAAACACCAAAAATATTTGTCGTTCTTCTTTGTTTTTTTGTGAGTTTGCTACAGGGTTTGGCAGTTCTAGTGGAATATTGGTTTCATATTATTATTCAAGCCACACAAGCGAAGAGCAATAATGAGGATTAATGACAACTTGAGGCGTGGTAAGAGGCTGGTAACGAACTCTATTTTTTTTCATTTTTGTACATATACTCATCACTGTGGGCATGCTTAGTCCGTTCATGTAGAGTGTATGTTTACTTTGGATTGCTTAGTAGTTCTTGCTTTCTTATGATTAGCTCCAGCTCGCTAATAGTTTGTAGCATGTCTTATGAATGTTTGCTTGCATTACTCTTTCATAAATTGGTATGACACCGTGGTATCCTCCTCTGAATGTTTCATTTGATTGACTTGGCACATGCTCACGCATGCTCATGACTGTAATAATTAGTTAAGCCTTGATGAATTATTTTGCCTTGAGGATCTTGAATCACTTTCATGCCATGAGTAGTCTTGTTTTGTTGCAAGCATGATAATGATAGCTATTGCTCTCTCGTTTGTCGCTCCCTTACTATTGCTAGCCTTCACTTCCACTGAGTGTTTTACTCATGTCTCCAACTCCCTAAACCAAATATTTCCAAAGTGTCCACCATACCTACCCATTAGCATCATTTGCTACTGTCCGTGCATATTCAATGTGCCTTGTTTTCTTCCGAATAAAATGTTTGCTTGTTATGGGAAAATTAGTTAGTAAAGCTCTCACGAACTTGATGGCACACTTTATTTCCTGCACTTAATAAACCTGAACCATTGTGAACTCTCCATGAAAGTTATATGCTTGCAAATTATAGGCTGGGGATTAGCAGAACCGTGCTGTCACGGGGAACGCTTTCAACACTTGTAAATATATACCCAGTTGTACCTTGCTCTTTTGTCTGCGGATGTCGTCGGTGTGAAATAAAAGGGGAGCTTGTAAGTTCATGGAGTTATGTATGTGTGTTAGAGAAACGCCTGGGCCACTGGTCTAATCCATGCTGACATGGTGGAAACCTGCATCGTAACCATAATGATATCTATGAAGCATTCTTCTTATAAAAGGAGAGAGATAACTATTGAAAAAAAGAAAAAAAAGAGAGTTTTATGAAAAGAGGAAAGAGAGAAAAAAGCACCATTTGCCCATGGTAATTAAGAAGATTGCTGAGATACTCATTGTCTGCTTGCCTTGTCATTTTGATATGGGGATCTTCCGTATCATCGGGCAAGGGGTACCCCGTTGGCGGTTCTCAATGATACGCACATACTTACGATGACAACAACTTACCGGTAACTAAAGTTGAGTAGCATGAGGAGCGGCCCTCGTACTCAAGGGACTTGGGATTTTCAGTTTATAGTCTGTCAAGCATATAACTCAGATTGGACCTCACTTTCACCTTAACCACATTAAAGATACTTATGATAGGGGCAATGAGAGCTCAAAGCTAACGAGTACCATACTTTCAGCATTTGGGAGCCTTTCAAATTATTCAAAACTTTTTCTTTTACTTGTTGAGTCTCCACATATTCTTTGAGCACCTTCTTGAGAGCATAGTTGTCATTCTTTGTGTTTGTTCCATTACTTGATTATTTGTGTTATGACTTTGATGCTTGTATCTTTGATATCTTTACTTCTAGTCATCACTTGAACTTCAGAGGTGCCTTGGCATTCATAATCAAAGGCAAGCGAGATACCACTCTATCATACCTTTCTATGAGCATTGTAATGTTACTTATGTTCGTGCTTCATGCTACTTATTATTCTTGAGTTAGAATCTCTTCATAGCTTGCAATGACTATTAAGTAGACTCAGTTGCATACTCTTTATTATGAATGGTCTAAGTAGTTGATCACATTGCTGAGAATATTTACATCATATGAAGCAAATGTGTTCGTGAAAGTTCTTTTATCGCACTCAGTTTTCAACTGAATTGCTTGAGGACAAGCAATAAG
This sequence comes from Avena eriantha, assembly GCA_910589775.1. Classification (NCBI taxonomy): domain Eukaryota; kingdom Viridiplantae; phylum Streptophyta; class Magnoliopsida; order Poales; family Poaceae; genus Avena; species Avena eriantha. The sequence continues at coordinate 8,334 of CAJUXJ010000892.1, forward strand.
CTAAGCTTGGGGGGAGTTGATACGTCCAAAACGTATCTACTTTCCCGAACACTTTTGCTATTGTTTCTCCTCTATGCTTGTGTGATTTGGATGCAACTAATGCGAACTGACGCTGTTTTCAGCAGAATTGCCTTGGTGTCTACTTTTTGTGCAGAAAATCAACTATCAGGAAAAATCCCGGAAAATATGCCAAAAATCCTATTTCACCCGAAGACTCCAGGAGCCAGAATACGAGACGGAGAAGAGCCCTGGGGTGGCCACACCACCTGGTGGCGCGGGCCAGGCTAGGCCGCGCGAGGGGGTGGTGTGGGCCCCCAGGCACCCCCTCGGCCTCTCTCTTCGCCTATAAGGAGCCTTCTGACCTAAAAACTTCGGGGGGTTCGACGTTTTTCCAGAAGGAGTTCCGCTCTGCCGCCACCACCAGATTCAACGAAATAGCACCAGAAACTCCGTTCTGGCACCCTGCCGGGACGGGGAATTGGAGGAGATCATCGCCATCATCATCACCATCGCTTCTCCATCGACCATCCATGTTTCCCCCATCTATGAGTGAGTAATCCCCCACTGTAGGCTATGGGGATGGTAGGGATTGGATGAGATCGTTCATGTAATGGCATCAGATTGTTAGGGCATGGTGCCTAGTATCTTTTATTAGTGCTTTATGACTTTGTTGCGACTTGTTGTGCTTAATGCTTGTCACTAGGGCCCGAGTGCCATGATTTTAGATCTGAACTTATTATTGATTCATTATGATAGTATTGTTCTTGGTATTATCTACAAGTTGTATACACACATCGTTGTCCGGAACCTATGGCCCCTAAGTGACAGAAATCGGGATAACCGGAAGGGAAAGGCTTTGATGTGAGGATCACATGTGTTCACGGAGTGTTAAAGCTTTGCTCTGGTGCTCTATTAAAAGGAGCACCTTAATTGCCAGTAGTTCCCTAGAGGCCCCGCTGCAAACGGGCTGGCAGGACAAAAGATGTTGTGCAAGTTCTAATTGCGATCACGTATGACTATATATGGAACACATGCCTAGGATTGTCTAGTACTTGGATGCTTTATCTTATTTATCTGCAATTGCCCTATGTTCTGATTACTATGTGAATTGTCTTGTCCATGCAACACCCGTCCATCCATCCTATGCCTACCGCACTCGAATCCCACTTTTACTGCTTTTGTTACTACTGTCTTTGCTTTACTACTGTTGTTACTTTACTATTCCTACTACAAAACTGTTGCTACTGATAAACTGCTGTGAGCAAGATTGTTTCCAGGTGCAGCTGAATTGACAACTCAGTTGTTAAGGCTTATAAATATTCTTTGGCTCCCTTTGTGTCAAATCAATAAATTGGGTTTCAATTCCCTCGAAAATACTGCGATACACCCCCTATACTTGTGGGTCATCAAGACTATTTTCTGGCGCCGTTGCCGGGGAGCATAGCTTTATTTATCAAGTTCACTTGGATTCTCTATTGTTCGCTGCTACTCATCCATCATGGGTAAGTCTCGTGATGGCAAGGTTCCTATTTTACCATCCACTACAAGAAGAGGTACGGTTCTGAACACCTCTACTGCTCTTGATTCACCGCCTGTTTTGAGTAAGTTCCTTACACTACCACATACACATGCTACACACACTGCTACTACTGCTGAATCTGAAACTTCTGATACTTATGATGCTGCTTCTACTGTGCTTGATAAAAGTGGTTCATTAGGTCCTTTCCTAGATGCTACGATTGCTAGAACTATAGCTGGAAATACCGAAACTCCTAATGAAGGCACTGCCACACCTGTTAGCTCACCTGAGTCTAGTAAGAGTTATGATGCTGAAGAAGATTATGTTGAGATGACTGATGATTTTATTGAAGAATGTAGGAACACCCATGATAGGAGCACTGCTAAGAGTCTCCTTGAGAGGCGTACTATTAGACCCAAATTATCTCTTGATGCTAAATTTGCTGCTTCTCCCATAAACATTATAGATCAAGATTATGATTTCTCTCTTGATCTATCTTACATAGCTATTGTCGAGAAAGAACCTTTTTGTGGGACTAAGAATGAAAGTGCGGTAGCACATATGAATGAACTTTCTACTATGAGTGGCTTGTTTTTTGATGATATTAAGATGCGTACTTATTTTGTTGCTAAGATTTTTCCTTTTTCACTGAAAGGAGAAGCTAAAACGTGGTTTAGTAATTTACCTCCTGGATCTATTGATAGCCCTGAGTGCTTGATTAGTACTTTCCTGCAGAAATATTTTCCTCCCAGTGCTAGACATGCTATTTTGCAGGAACTTTTTGATTTTAAACAGGGAGAAAAAGAGGTATTGCCCGGATCTTGGGCAAGGTTTTGTGCTTTGGTTCATGCACAGGCTGGAAGTCCTTTACCTAAGAATGAGCTTCTTGATATATTTTATAATGGACTAACCGAGGAATCTAGGACATACCTAGATAGTTGTGCTGATTGTGTTTTTAGGAATAGGACTCCAAAGGAAGCTGAGTAATTAATGGCTAAAATAAGCAAGAATTATGAAGACTGGACTCCTCCTAAACAAGCTATACCTGAAGTAATTGTACCTGAACCATCTATTCCTGTGCCTATTCCAACATCAAATAAGAGGGGAGTTATTGAATTAAATGATGAAGTGATGAAGGAAGCTAAGAAATGTCTTAAGGAGAAGGGAATTAAAGCTGCAGATGTCAAGAATTTACCTCCTATAGAAGAATTATGTAAGCCTATTCCCTACCCATCCACTATTGAGGTACACTCTCTCCAACACTTTGATGAAGGTGATATCCCTTATTTGAAACCTCCCGATCAATGCTTAGAAGAATTCGATATCTTTATTGTTAAGCAAGATAACTTTAATAAAAGGGTGCAAAATCATCTAATGGAAAACACTAGAGCTATTGTTGAGTTGAAAGATATTGTGGAAAGAACCTCTAATGATGTTAAAATGATTGTTAAACACTTTCAAATGGTTCAAACTCAAATAGATCAACTCGTTAAAGTGCAAATGACTTGCTAGTTAATGCTGCTAAAGAAAAACATGCTTATGAAATTAGAACTAGAAGTGGTGCTGCTACCCAAGATCCTCTATATCCTGAGGGGCATCCCAAAAGAATTGAGCAGGATTCTCAACAAGCTGAAAATAGTGGTTCTACTCGTAAGAAAAGGAAAAATAAACATAAAACTGTTGTAGAACCCTCTGAACCTGCTATAGATCCTAATAGTATATCTATCTCTGATGCTGAAACTAAAAGTGGTAATGAAGAAAATGAAGTTCCTAATGAAGAAAAAGTTGAAGAAGAACCTGAAAACCACACTAAGACTACTAAATACACCAAAGAAGATTTTATTGCTAAGAAACATGGTAGTGAAAGAGAACCTTGGGTCCAAAAACCTATGCCTTTCCCTAATAAGAAACACAAGTCAAAGGAAGATGAACACTACAATAAGTTTTGTGAGTGGATGAAGCCTTTATTCTTGCAAATTCCTTTGACTGATGCTATTAAATTGCCTCCTTACTCAAAGTATATGAAGGATATTGTCTCGAATAAAAGGAAGATCCCTAATGAAGAAATCTCTACTTGCTTGCTAATTATTCTTTCAATGGTAAGGTTCCTAAGAAACTTGGAGACCCAGGGATTCCAACAATCCCTTGCTCTATTAAGAACAGTTATGTTAGAACTGCTTTGTGTGATTTGGGAGCTGGAGTTAGTGTTATGCCTTTCTCTCTCTATAAGAGGCTTCAACTTGAAAAATTGACACCAACTGATATATCTTTGCAAATGGCTGATAAATCTACCACTATTCCTGTGGGTATATGTGAGGATGTACCTATTCAGGTGGCTCATAATTGCTTGATATTAACTGATTTTGTTGTGCTTGAAATGCCTAAAGATGATAATATGTCTATTATTCTTGGGAGACCTTTTCTTAATACTACAGGAGCTCTTATTAATTGTAATCAAGGAAAGGTGACCTTCAAAGTTAATGACAAGGAACATACTGTCTATTTCCCCAAGAAGATTGAAAGGACTTATGGCTTGAATTCAATTGAACATGTTGAAGGCATTCAAGTTGGAGAAATATATTGTCCCATACCAAGAGAAAAATTTGAAACTATTATGATTGGGACCATTGCTATCAAGGTTAAGGTAACATAATCATTAGTGGAGTACAAAGTTTTGTCTCATATGCAATTGTTTTGGTAGCAAGACTTGATCAACCTTGCTAACAAAAGGATTCCATTGACCAAAACAATGTTTTCATTATGATTATCTCCGTTTATTTCTATCCTTTGCATCTTAGTTTTTGTTTTTGTTTAGTTTTCTTGTGTTGTTAGTTGCTTGCATGCTAGAACTTCTATAGGTCTAGCCTTGTTTTGTCCTTGCATCATGCTTCCAAAAGAAAAAAAATCTGTCTGTCAGAGAAATCATTCTTCTATTTCTGAAAAATGCCCAAAAACAAAGTGTCTCGAAAAATTCCAGAAAATTCATATTAAATTTTACGTGAAAAAAGGGGCAGAGGAGTACCTGGTAGGTACCAGGGGGGGCCCACCAGGCAGGCACACCATGTGGTGGCGCGGCCAGCCCTGGGTGGCGCCATGCCCTAGTGTGGGCCACCCCTGGCCCCCACTACTTCTCTCACCTGCCACTTTCTTCTCTCTCCCAAGGAAGCTCCAGTTCATAGCTCAAAATCGCGTTCTTTCTGTGCTTGGTCTCGATTTCTTCGATCTCTTTGCTCAGCCCATCTTTCTTGCTGAAATTTGGAGCAATTGTTCCTTGGTATGTGACTCCTCCCCTTGTCAAGTAGATTTGTGTTTAGTGGATTATTTGTTGAGTATTTTGCTGCTGTAGGTGACTGGTTATGAGGGCTTGTAAGCTTGTTTGATGCTTAGAGATATAGTTTTGATGCATGTTTAGGCCTCTTGCAAGTCCCTATGAGTAGAATCCTTCATTATATTTACTTTGCAATCACTTGTGTAATAGGTGTTTAAATTTCAGAATAGAAGATGAGTGAACACCACCTAAACCAACATGAGCTTTGGGTGCCTGAGGTCATGAAGGTCCATCGGGAGGAGAAAGTTTTTCCCTCCATTTATCCATGCTCTGAGTTCATGAGAGCTGCAGGAATTCTACAAGATTTCCACACTTTGGTTTCTAATGCAGGATTAGAGCACTTTTTGGAAGATGAACCTTGTCAATTTGTGAAGCTAACCATGTCTGTGGTGCAGGACTTCAAATTTAGTCACTCTTTTCCTAACCCCATGGTCCATTACAAAATTTACAATATAGCTGTCGACCTTTCTCTTGATGATTTTTGTGCAGCTATTAAGGTACCTCAATGGGGATCATGTAGGAAGATTAAAGAGATAGATGAACCACTCATGGATTTATATGCAGAAATTTGCCAAGGGAGCAGCTTCTCGAAGGAGAGTGGAAAAATCCGTAACATTCATCTTCCCTCCATTCGCTACTTTGCCTACTTTATTGCCAAGTGTGTTCTTGCTAGGAAAACTGCCAATAAGTTATCTTCGTTTGATCTAGCATTTATCTCTGCTGCTCTTAAACGAGATAGATCTTACAACTTGGGTGCTTCGATAGCTTTCTGTCTCGCTGCTAACCGTGAGAAAGGTGGAATTTGTGGAGGCCTCATTGCTTCTCGTTTGCTAGCATTGCATGGTTTAGTGCCTCATCATCTAGACCTACAGTTTCCCATAGAGAGGCTTGATTTTAATTCCATGATACATCATAAATTTAGTTCCTCGTGGGCTAGTTTGAGTGAGTTATCTTATGAAATAACCTTTCTCAAGGCTGGCTGGAGAAATAGCAAGTCCGAGCGTGTTGTTCTTTTGCCTGCACCTGTTTGTTTAACCTTGATACCATGGAAGGATGGTCCCTCACTGAGGAGGAGCTTGACACGTAACTAGGAGAGCTTTCCCAGCAGGAGCAGGACACTAGAAGGGAGGTCACGGATGATTCGGTCCAGCCCTCAAATGAGTGAGAGTCTTCATATCAGCAGCCCGCTTATGATTGGGGAGCTTCCTCTTCTTCTCATGGGCCTAGCTACGACCATTCTTACCAAGATCCGCCCGCTTGGAACCCCTATTCGTACATGGATTGATACCCACTTAGGCCAAAAGCCTAAGCTTGGGGGAGGTACGCCGACACCGCACTCATCTCCATATCATGTTGCGTCGGTACTTTGTATATTCATGTTTCATTCTCTTTTTAGTTTTTGTTCTTCTTTGCTTTTGCTTTCTAAAACACAAAAAGACCAAAAATATTTTTGTTGTTTCTCTTTGGTTTGCTTCTTCTTTTTTGCCTTGGTTTGCTTTTCCCTTTTTGCTTTGTTTGAACTATTCGAAAAATCCAAAAAGATTTTGCTTTGTTTTTCCCTTTTTGGTTCTTGTTTAAAAATCGAAAACACCAAAAATATTTGTCGTTCTTCTTTGTTTTTTTGTGAGTTTGCTACAGGGTTTGGCAGTTCTAGTGGAATATTGGTTTCATATTATTATTCAAGCCACACAAGCGAAGAGCAATAATGAGGATTAATGACAACTTGAGGCGTGGTAAGAGGCCTGGTAACGAACTCTATTTTTTTTCATTTTTGTACATATACTCATCACTGTGGGCATGCTTAGTCCGTTCATGTAGAGTGTATGTTTACTTTGGTTGCTTAGTAGTTCTTGCTTTCTTATGATTAGCTCCAGCTCGCTAATAGTTTGTAGCATGTCTTATGAATGTTTGCTTGCATTACTCTTTTCATAAATTGGTATGACACCGTGGTATCCTCCTCTGAATGTTTCATTTGATTGACTTGGCACATGCTCACGCATGCTCATGACTGTAATAATTAGTTAAGCCTTGATGAATTATTTTGCCTTGAGGATCTTGAATCACTTTCATGCCATGAGTAGTCTTGTTTTGTTGCAAGCATGATAATGATAGCTATTGCTCTCTCGTTTGTCGCTCCCTTACTATTGCTAGCCTTCACTTCCACTGAGTGTTTTACTCATGTCTCCAACTCCCTAAACCAAATATTTCCAAAGTGTCCACCATACCTACCCATTAGCATCATTTGCTATGTCCGTGCATATTCAATGTGCCTTGTTTTCTTCCGAATAAAATGTTTGCTTGTTATGGGAAAATTAGTTAGTAAAGCTCTCACGAACTTGATGGCACACTTTATTTTCCTGCACTTAATAAACCTGAACCATGTGAACTCTCCATGAAAGTTATATGCTTGCAAATTATAGGCTGGGGATTAGCAGAACCGTGCTGTCACGGGGAACGCTTTCAAACACTTGTAAATATATACCCAGTTTGTACCTTGCTCTTTTGTCTGCGGATGTCGTCGGTGTGAAATAAAAGGGGAGCTTGTAAGTTCATGGAGTTATGTATGTGTGTTAGAGAAACGCCTGGGCCACTGGTCTAATCCATGCTGACATGGTGGAAACCTGCATCGTACCATAATGATATCTATGAAGCATTCTTCTTATAAAAGGAGAGAGATACTATTGAAAAAAGAAAAAAAAGAGAGTTTTATGAAAAGAGGAAGAGAGAAAAAAGCACCATTTGCCCATGGTAATTAAGAAGATTGCTGAGATACTCATTGTCTGCTTGCCTTGTCATTTTGATATGGGGAATCTTCCGTATCATCGGGCAAGGGGTACCCCGTTGGCGGTTCTCAATGATACGCACATACTTACGATGACAACAACTTACCGGTAACTAAAGTTGAGTAGCATGAGGAGCGGCCCTCGTACTCAAGGGACTTGGGATTTTCAGTTTATAGTCTGTCAAGCATATAACTCAGATTGGACCTCACTTTCACCTTAACCACATTAAAGATACTTATGATAGGGGCAATGAGAGCTCAAAGCTAACGAGTACCATACTTTCA